>JAGDQP010000817.1:40249-56695 GCA_022664845.1 Lepisma saccharinum
GATCCGACTAAAATTGTCGATGTGTGGAAAAGTTATTTCGACAAACTTCTTAATGTACACAGCGGGGAACAAACAGAGGAATTTGAAATCCATACCGCAGAACCGTGGATTCCCGAACCTAGCGAGATCGAGATCGAAATGTCGATTAAGAAACTGAAAAATTTCAAATCACCAGGAATAGACAATATTCCAGCCGAATTAATTAAAACAGTAGGAACGGCACTAATCAAGGAACTACATAAATTGATAAGTGCTATACGGAGAAAGGAGGAGCTCCCAAAGGAATGGAAAACATCAATAATTGTTCCGATTTACAAAAAAGGCGATAAGTCGGAATGCAATAATTACCGCGGAATCTCGTTACTTCCAACTTGTTACACGGTATTAAGTAATATTCTGTTAACACGCCTAAATGTATACGTAGATGAAATAATTGGAGATCACCAATGTGGATTTAGAAGAAATAGATCCACGTTGGACCAGATTTTTGCTTTGAGACAAATTTTGGAGAAGAAATGGGAATACAATGGGACGGTTCATCAGCTATTCATTGATTTTAAGAAAGCATATGATTCTATCAAAAGGGAAAAGTTATACAGTATCCTGATACGATTTGGAATTCCGAAAAAATTGGTCCAACTAGTGAAGATGTGTCTCAGCGACCCCATAAGCAGAGTAAGGATAGGTAATAATATGTCAGATAGTTTCAAGATTCGCAACGGATTGAAACAAGGCCATGCCTTGTCACCACTACTGTTTAACTTCGCGTTAGAATATGCGATTTTAAAAATTAAAGGGGACAAAAAGGGACTATCATTGAATGGTTTGAATCAACTGTTTGTATACGCGGATGATATAGATTTAATAGGGGACGATATAGATGCACTACAAAGCAACACCGATGTCTTAGTAGAAGCGTGCGATGAGATAGGTCTACAGGTAAACATAGATAAAACAAAATACATGATAACAAGCCGAAGCACAGGGAATGAAGGAATTAAAAACATAGTAATTAGTGATGAGGTCATAGAGAAAGTAAACAAATTTAAATACTTGGGAGCATATGTAACAAGCAAAAATGAGGTCACGGAAGAAATAAAAAGTCGCTTAGTATCGGGAAACGCATGTTTCTACTCACTCCAAAAACTTCTGACATCGCGATTAATATCAAGGAAATTGAAATTAAAAATATACAGAACGGTTATTCTGCCGGTAATACTTTACGGTTGCGAAAGTTGGAGAACGACCCTAGCAGATGAACATAAATTACGTGTATTTGAAAATAAGGTTTTGAGAAAGATATATGGGCCGAAACGGGACGAGATGACTGGAGAGTGGAGGAGACTGCATAATGAAGAACTCCACGGACTGTACGATTCACCAGATGTTGTAAAAATAATGAAATCGAGACGACTAAGGTGGGCAGGGCATGTAGCTCGGATGGGGGAGAAACGAAGATTATATTCTATCCTGGTTGAAAGGCCCGATGGAAAGAGGCCATTGGGAAGACCGAGACGTCGTTGGGAGGACAATATTAGAAGAGATCTTCGAGAAGTAGGTGTTCGTGATGAAAACTGGCTTGATACTGCCCAGGATAGAATCCAATGGCGAACGTTTGTTACTGCGGCGATGAACTTGCGAGTTCCATAAGCCATAGAGTTAGTTAGTTAGTTATGTTAATGTTTATTACTTCTGAAAGCTATCATTCTGTTGCACATTGAATAAAAGGTATAATCAGAAGGATGTTCATTTCAGCTTACACGTTTGAAGTATTCAGATACCCCAAATAAACCACAAAACAAATCTCATCTGAAATGAAAAGATCCTACAGACGCCCTGCTCCCATTACACATGCCCTTCTGCAATGGTAGTAACTCCATTACCGTTCCGGTGATCGTGATTCCAGGACACTTCCAAAGAAAATATCCATAAGAAAAATCTGCTGACCCATCATTAATTCTTAATAGATACTTCCACGTCAATGAAACTTGTGAAAACACAAAGAAATGTAGCTAAATGCTCAGAATATATATCAATTATTTTAAAAAGTAAATTACGTGCTATTTTAATCCTGAAAAGTTGGAAATAATTCGTGAATAAGCGGAAATGTAACAAGACGAAGTTTTTGACGTTGTGGAATTTGCGCTACTGTCTAAGTCAGGATTATTATTTTAATTAAACATTTATGTATTCCTTATTTATTAGAAGATTTCTTTGTTTTTTATAGTATTTTATTTATTTATTATCTACAGACCGGACAGTAAAAACACTTCACATATTTGAGCGATAATGCATCTCCAAACATTCTTCCTGGGGCGAGGACACAAAAAGTTTTAGTCAGTGCCGCCGTTTAGGTACTATACTGGCATTCGCCTGAAGAAACTCACAAAACCCTACAAAACCTCAGTCAAGATTACAATGAGCAGGACTCGAACTTACAAACTTACACTGTGACGATTCGAAGTCCGTGGCCGTAACCAGTAGACCACAGGGCTGAGTTGTTTCATTCTATTGTATTTCAGTTGTAATTCAAAGTTTGCGAAGTAAAGTCTGTTTGATCTTAACTTGTTGTGAAATTAAATCGTCAATCAACTGAGTTGCATGTAAAAAAATACTTTTAGGCATTGCTCGAAGTAGATTAGAAAAGGTAATTAACCACCCAGAAAATCCATTTTATTTTATCTTATTAGAAAAGGTCAAGTATTTTGCTTTACATTGGAGAATATTGTCTGCAAATATTGAGAAGATATCTTGTATTACCTCTGCAGTGAGGAGTATTTCGTTCGGGGTGACATTTTTGTCAGTTAAATTTTGTGATTCAACTATTTCACAAAATTTACTTTTAAGGTAAATTTGCGACGCATGTGTAGGTTTTAATTTCATTTTAATGAAGTTAAAAGTATATTTTAATAATTATTCTAATTGAGTACTTAGAAAATTCCGTCCATTTAGAGGAATATTGTAAATTAATTAAGTTAAAATAATTAAGACATCGATTTGACTAGTAACATGTGCATGTAAACAATTGTTATGGCGTCACGTACATAAATGTATAAGAAAAGCAGTTATCTTGTATCCAGCTGGAATATTCAAACTCTGAGAAACATTGAAATAAGCAGACAGCAATGATTAATAGTTTAAGGTCATTAATGATCATGTAAAATATCTTGTACGCGTTTTAACTTCTGAGAGCGTTAAGCGTGGTAAAGCAAATGTTCTAATTAGACATATAAAAAAGCTTACTCATTTGCGAATTAATTTAGGATCTTTTCCTTTCTTTTACGTGTTTGTTTGCTGGTTGGTTGCCATTAATTTCCGCTTTCTTAACCTTCAGATTTCTTAATTTTCTGCTTTGAATATTTAATGGACAAGCAATTAACATAAATTAAGAGCAATATTGATGGAAGAATTTTGAATCTCCGCTGCGCAGATGGAAATAGTAAAGCAATGGATGCGCCCCTGGTGATGTCTTTCAAAACTCTTCCAAAACTATCGAAGCAGCAAGACAGATGTGTGTTTCCACATCAAGATTAAAATCTTTTTCATTTTGTTCCAATAATAATAATAATACAAGATTTCAAATATCTTTGTGTGTATGTGGGTTATTTATTATTCCTTGTTGATTAAATGATTTAATTTCTATGAAATTATTAGTAAGATATAAAGGTCATATAACACTTCTTTGGACTTAAAGTAAAGATCTGCCATTTTAGTAAAACGGAAAGAAACATGATACAATATGGTCCAGTGGTAAAGAGAGCTGCTTGCAAATCAGAAAGGCAGGTAAGTAGAAAGTAAAGTTAAAATCTTGCTTAGATCTCTTATTCTGATTTGGTGAGAAGGAACCCTCTTAGTTTCCAACTTTACTTACAGGGATTCGTTTTTTTTATCGCAGATAAAACTATTAAGTCGTGGGCTAATTCGTGGGCGTTTGCTCTTGCCTTTCATAACACTACACTGGTGGCAATTTTGAACTAACAAAAATTTCCCGAACAACACCTTGATGTAGCAAGCACACTTTGCATTATGATACGCGTCTTTTGTCCTGTGAAACAACCAAGTTCACTGCAAAGTAATGTCCTAATTTATCTTTGCTATTTTAAGGCGGTAGTGCGTGTGACTACGAATCGGGCGGCCCGGTTTCAATACCCAGCTAGGACTCTGGAGACTTCTGTCTCAGTGTTCCCATGCCTGGTGCCCTGAGGTGCACTCAACCTCCTATCAAATTGAGTACTAGAATGTTCTTGGTATTCGTGGTCACTTTGGAAGGTAAAGGCTGCCGAGCGTTGGACTGATCACCCCAGCTAACTTTGTATCGTTGGTCGAGAATATGTGGAGCGCTATCCACATTGCCCATGGGATGGGATAGCTTTACCTTTTATTTTCAGTAAAGTGCGATCTTTCTGGTGTGCTCTTGCTTATTTTATCAGTTTATCACACACATTGTTCATATGACCTTCACTGGAACATTCGACACGGATTGTTTTGAACATTTAATATTATAAATTTATCTTGAGATGATAAATCGTCATTTATTATTACTTCTGATTTTGCATCTGGAGTTAAAATGTGTACCGTTATGTTTTTGTTTTCCTACTTTTCCTACGCATTTGTTATCATTATGCACACATAGCTCAACCTCACCATCGCCAGAACACTGTTTTGCGGAATGTTTAATATTATCACTTTTATCTTCAGACAATGCACATTTGCACAATCTTCATATTGACGCACTGTTTTGGATTTAAAATAATTCTTTATAATCAGCGTTCTTTTATAATCACTTTATCTTCTAGATATATAGTTTTCCTTACGTTCACTTCCACAAGAAGAAGTTACGACTTAATTCACCAAAAATCTAGACTAAACTCACGTGACATTACAATCAGCTCTTATAGCTTTACCATAGAACACCAAAGAAGCGCGTCTTCGACGTTTTTACGTATCTAGACTTCTCTGAACTTTGCTCACGTGCGATAATAGCGACGCTGTCGTCAGCCCTCTGCCTTCAGTTTTAAACAGAGTTGGAAATTACCGTATTTGTATGGCAATTTCACTGCCTATGTGGAAAATAGAGTCCTGGATTCCGACTTAATCTGGAACGGTGCGATTTTACATCCACACCGTCCGGTTCGATTCGAATCCGACCAAAAGCCGAACCAGGCTGGCCGGAAAAGTATGTGATTAAATTCAGTATCCATTTTTCTGGTCTGATCAGGTTGTGCCGACCCATTTTCTTTTTTTTTTATCGAGTTTGGATCGAGCCGAAAGGTATGAATGTAAAATCAGGCCGGTCCGGGCTATGATCGGGTCCGAATGCAGTGCACTGATGGAGATTGGAATTAATGATATCCGTTGGTTTTACAGTAGACCTACATAAAATAAAAATAGGAACGTAGAAGGGAGAAATATTCTCAGTAACTGGTTGTAACATCTATACTGGAAAAGTAATAACAATACTCCTCCCCCAAATAGAAAATAAATCAAAATTGTACGAGAAATAAAGCTGAAAGGCAAGGGCTGTTTCTGCGAAATCAGGAAAAATCAGGCGGTGGTAGATGAAGAATAAAAAATACTGATTTGTTCTTAGGTTGCCATTCCTTAAAAAAAAATATTTGTTTTCAAAAACACCTCGTATCCTTCTATTAATAGTATCGGTAGTAGTGAACACATTTTCATAATTTCAGTGGCACGGATTTGAAAACGAGTGGTGGACATTCATGGGATATCTTGTGCGGGGGGAAGTCTTACGTTAGAAAGAAATGCTCGTCCTTCCAAAGAAGGAAGTCTGCCAACATTCTCAGGGCAAAAATACTTCAATGGTTTTATTCTACGACATATGCAATCCACAACAATGGAGCGTTCATGTAGGTTGCATAATAGGATAATATATGAATTTGTAGACATTTACCAGACACAGAGTTATTAATAGATTGGCAAACACACAGAATTTGAATTCCATATACATTGGTCTCATTCTGTGTTTCCTTATTCACAATTTATCCCCATACATCTTCCAGAATGTTGTTCATTTATATCTGAATCATGTTATTAGCTGAGGATTTGTTTATATTTATTTACTTTGGTCAAAATATGCACAAGATATCTATCCTGAGAGTCAACGAAGATGAAAATAATGATGTTGTTACCAAAGGATAGAAAACTTACGTAAAATAAATCCAGTGGAGGATTTCTTTTAAAAGACACAACAGATTAAAGGTGCGGTACATGAGCTGGTAGATTGTTGGCTTAGCAGTCGGAATATCCTGGGAACGATTCCAGCCGCCGCTCATGATGACTGAGGTTCATTTCTAGGATTTTTCTTTAGTAATACCATAGAGTAAATGATAAGATATTATTTAGTCTATGATAATACCAGGCAAATGCTGAGGCGGTACCTTTCAAACTAGGCCCTGGATGTCTTCCTTACCATATCCTCTCACCCATCCTATCCTGGCGTCAGTTAAAGTTGTCTAAAGGCCATCAATAAACACAACTTCATTCAACAGAGAATAAGAAGACTTCCCTAAGGATGAAAACTAATTAGGATAAGAATGAAAGTAATAGGGTGAGAAATTTAGGTAGATTTAAAATATTTCGTTTCATCTTCATTCATTTTTATTTACCATAAATTATTCCTTTTGAGAGAGGGTAGAAATAAGTGCACTCAACCCCACAACACATTGGGATATGATTAGTAGACTGATGCACTTATCTTCTCGCCCTGGTTCTATCTATAAGAAAATTTCATAGGCTGTTTTATATGAGCAGCGAAAGGATATTACAGTATTTCTGGTATACTTTAATAATAAACGTATTATTTGAAATACCCAAAACGTGCGCAGAAATTTTTTGAGAATTAATTTAAACACCAAGTTACATATATTCAAATCAAAATTACTTTAAAATAGATTTTAAAGCATTATTATGTTGTTCATTCCATCTAGTGTTCTTACAGTAAATAGCAGATATTTACAATGACCTCTATCTAAAAGCGATACTGGACTGACTGCTGCTATTGAAAATTCCATGAATATACGAGGCAGGAACCGGAGAGGACACTTAATCTCGTTTGTCCACTCCCAATCTAAACCAATACTTACAAAAATTTCGGTTCTAACTCAGTTTTTTACGCTTGATAACACTGTGCTGCCCGTTCTTTTATTTATGTCTTAATTCTAAAAAAAAAAACGTAAAAAATATTTGCAGTATTTTCTATTATATGCAGAGTAAAGAATATTATTATACAAATAACTCAGGAAATAAGATTTAAATTAAAAAACGGGCCGTACAGCGATAAGAAACGTATACAACTTAGAACTGAAAATTTGATTAGACTGGAAGTGGACAAACGAGTTTAAATATTTTGCTCTGGCGTCTATTATTCCACTCTAAGGAGTCACTCTATTATCGGTACTTATAGAGCTCGATGGATATTCATGACTTACATTATAAAAGAACAACAAGAAAAAATAAACAGTTAATTTCGACAGTTAATCTCGACCGTCCACTTCCAGTATAAACCAATATCGACATAATTTTCATTTAAAGTTATTACGCTTCTTTTGTTTGTATGCAGGCACGTACTGGATCCAGACGAAGGTAGCGGGCATTGGAGCATAAGCAGCGGCAGCGGTGAATATTACTATGCGCGTCTGACAACAGAGAGAAGGGAATTAATTAATTCCCTTCTCTCTGGTATTGCCGGCAGAATAACCATAACGAGTACCGGTACATAGCAGGGGTCAATTCTGTAAATCTACGTTTGCTTTTTCCTGCATAAAGAGAAGGGGCAAAGAGGATGAATCAATAAATGCTAAATAGCGAGGAACAAAATATGATGACTTTACCATTCTTTAATTTACTTTAAAGAGTCTTTGTATGTCCTTAAGTGTCTTGTGTCTTTTGTGTTTTGTAATGTAATTGTAATTTTTAATGTTTTAAACTTTATAAATGCATTTAGAAAATGTGTGTGTTTCGTGTTGGGATTTGAATTGTTAATTTTTAGATTTTTTTAAAGATTTTCTTTCTTCTTAAAAACTTTATAAAGGTATTTAGGAAATTCTAGGGTTTGTAATTGTTAAAATTGTAAATCCATCACGAAACTGCAATGTGCCATTTGTGATGTTAGGAAAAGTAGAATCTAACAGTAAGAATGGCTGAAGCTAGGATCCTTGTTAAAGCTGCATAAAAGCCGTGAACGAAATGTAATAACAATATTGTAAATAATAAAATTGGAAAATAGTTCGTATTACCTTCTTGTTCAGTGTAATTAACATATTTTCAACAAGTAGCCTACAGTAATTTAATTAATTGCTCATTGTATTTAATGAAATTATTTTATTGTTATGATATTATTGAAACATATTTTGAAATTAACCACATTACGAGAGTTAAATAATTATAATTATTTTCTCATTATTATTAATGGCTAGAAGGTCGGAGGAGAGTCTTTTGTTATAATGTGAGGGTAGGAAGGAAAAAAGGACGGAAGTGGTGAGGGTGGAGGGGGGGGGCGCTGGAAGTCATGGGCCTAGGGTGCCTAAACGTATAAATCCGGTCTTGTGTATAGACAAGTTAAAGAAGAGTGTCTAAGAAGCGATATATATTGATATATGGTGTATGCCAAACTCTGATTTTAAAAGAAACGTCTCTTGAAGTGCTGAACATATATTTAGTTCCTACCTTCAGAAATTTGATTAAATTTGTGTTTATTAGTCATTATCCTTTTATTTCTGTTCTTTGTTACTTTTATTGTTATTAGTAATATGTTTAGAATTTCATTTGAAACTGATAAACTTATGATATCACTTATAAAATTGAACGTAGTTGATTCAGAGAGTAAATCAAATCAAACCAAATCAAATCAAATTAAGTCTTCAGTTTGTTTACGCTACACTTGCAAGTGAGTAGCCATCAACTTGCTGCTCTCACGTGACGTGAAGTAAGTATTCAATTCCCACTTCTGGATCAAGATCACTGGTCAATTTTATCTCAAGGTGCATAAACAGAAGCGGCTTCAGAAGCTCATCAAACTTCGCAAGATGTTCTTTATTGGCTTTACTCTGGAAACGGCCCTTTCACAACGAACTTGGATTACTGGTACTGTAAATACACATGTGTACGTCTTTACAAAACCTCGTAGCAAGATGAAGATAGTTGTAAGCCTAACTCTTGTAGAAAGTGAAACACACATGCCGTACATTTTTTTGCAACATGTTTGAATAGCAGGATTATGCTCTTCAGGTATTACTTCCTCCGCTTTAGTATCATCATCGCATCAGTACGATGAAACCAATAAATGTCTTTTAGTACGGTCTGTCTTGTCTGTTCCCACCGCCCTCAATTACGTTTCAACTGCTCCCTCATTTTCCATATTTGTGGGGGTTAAAAGCAAAAGCTGCAATCTCCACTTTTTGAGAAACCAAGATGTTGATGGTATTGTATACATTAAAATGTCTAATGAAACTAAATGAAGTTAAAGCCCTTAAATCTTTGTGTGCGTTCTACTTTTATGCGTAGAAATCACAGAGGAAATGTACCCATATACATGATATTTACTACAATTAATTTTCTTTTGGTTCTCCTGTAAAATTTGCTGGAGAGGAGTTAAAAAATAAAGTTCAAGTTAAACGTTGTCCTCCACTCGCCATGCCTTTGTGTAGTCCATCGTTGTAACTCTGTGGATAGCTTCATTATTTCAAATATTTGCATATAAACGAAAGCAACCAGGACAATATTCAGGAAGATGTCTTGCTTCAAAACGGATCTTCGTGTTGAATACTGTTGATTCTGATAGAAAGTGCAACGTCACTACCATTTTAAGGAAGACACATTTAGTTAGACATGGGTACCTTTGGCTCTCGAAGTACTTACTGGCCTCTTCTTGTGTTGCCACGTCAGGGGTAACGTCGTTCTGCATGGAGGAAAAGGTAGCACCCAGTTTTCGAAATTTCCATATAACTTGGTGGTGCTTTAAAATTTCTGTAATTCTTTCCGCTCCATCTTCTTTATTACGTATTTTCACTTTATTGATTTCCATCGGAACAATGATATATCCTATAGTCACTCATAGTTTGAAGTTCATAGTAAAATAGGCTTAGCTAGATTAAAGAGACGATGAGAGAAAATGATCAAATCATGATTTGATTTCTCGACTGCTTCTGCTTGTTGAGTGTTGGAGGCAGCAACAAAGGACGGAAGAACAACCTTCTACATTAAGAGGAGTATTCACTTATTTTAGCTTAAGAATGTTGACTCGACAGCGGGTTACACTTATTATTATGAGACTAATAAAAATAACTTTTCAAACAATGAAATCAATTTGTAGCCAGCGCGTGGTGGCGCAATGCGTCCTTTCGAACCGGCGGCGCACCGGACAATTGCCCGGTAGCCCAGTACGTGCCTGTTTGTAGGGCCTGTTTCTTTTAGTTTTCTTAATTGATGTCTTAATTCTTACATGCGCAGTCCGGTACGTGCACAACTCAACAATTAAGATACAAATAAAATCACAGGCCGCACAGAGATAATAAACATAAGAAACTGAGTTAGAACTGAACATTTGGTCCATATTGCTTTAAATTGGAAGTGGACGGTCGAGATTACGTGTTTGCTCTGGCGTCTAACTTTCAACACTAGTAGATCAACTAGTAGATCATTCCAGTAACGTTAAGTATAGCTCGATGCGTGAATCTTAAATATGAGGAAATTCTTAAGTAATGCATATTTGAATTTCGTGGAATAAAAATAGTTCTTAGGTACTTCTTTTAAAATAACAAAAAAATTAAAGTCTGTTGAAACTAAATTTTAAGTTATCTTCTTCCTATAAAACTAACTAAATAGCACAGAAAGTAAATATTCTAAGTTGGAAACACTTCAATCCTGACTGTTATGAATTTTTGTTTTTCTGTAATATTGTTCCTTCTAGTTTCATTCCTTCCCCGCTGCGATTTGAAACATATATTACATACGTACACATATTCTAACAAGACTTTCACTTCTGCTTTCCCTGTGAGCCACTAAAAATCACGGGAGAAAGTGACGGGAAGCTCTGCCCTCCATATGACCTTCATTCTCACGGCCAATCTTCCATAACCATATCCGCAGATACACACAGTATGTTCTCCTAACAAGAAGAACGAGAAAGACCATATAGCGTGTGATTATCCCCGGAAGCTGGTCTAATTGCATTCTGGTTTAACTGTTTTTACTTCATAAACTTTCTCAAGTAGCTAAAGTCGGTTGGAGAAAGAAAAGTGTATACAAATAATGTATCATAATTATGTAATGCACTAGAAAATGGGATGAATAGGAAAAAAATATGGGATTTTTATTTCTTGTATAAAAGGGTTACATGCAATTGTCTCAGTGCAATGCACTTTCATTCGTAGTAATTTTCTCAGATAACTTATTCCCAATTTCGCGAATTGTTTCCTGTAATGATGTTTATGTTGTGTACTAAATCTTCGTTTTCGAATTTTGTGGCACTATTAATTCGAATAAAGGTTAGAGTAAGGCAATGATTTACAACCCGTGATCCGCGGACCGCTGCTTTTACTTCATTTTAACGCTCAAAAAATTCACAAACCGGTCATCACCGGAAAATTATGATCAGTACTTAAACTGGACTGCTTTCTCATATCATTGTGTGTATTTATTTTTGGTGATTGTATCGTGAATAATGATAAAATCTAACCTGACTCTTCTAATCTATTTCAGTGAAGTGCGTAGCATTTTAAGAATTGTGTGAAATGTTGTAACATGCAAAATGGAGCAAGTATTTATAAGTACAAACAAAAAGAAATAAAATTAATTGAAAAGAAGATGAAAAATTTTACCCCGGCCACATATTTTTTTCTCAACTACCTTTTTGTATTGTGATTGGCTGCTTCTGGGTAGTGGTCAAGCACATGGAGTGAGTGTTAAATGTAATGAGCATCGCGTATAATAATAATTAAAAAAATGTAACCTGACTTTAACTAACCGGTCATCGGTTACTGGGATTGCTGTAGGAAAATACATGTATGTCATTTCATAACACGAAGTGACGCCATTTTCACATTATTTTCTATGACGTTACACCCTGTCCTCTTCTGATTGACTATTCTAATGATGTCAACACAAACGAAGAATTACCAATCGCCAATTACGCACTATTACAAATAGGTAGTTGGAAGAAAAATATGAATCCCGGCCAGCAATTCAACATTCTACCATTACACTAAGCGGAGAGTCGTAAGCACTTTGACATTGTCCTTTATCCTTCACGTAGTTTAACAGAACGCTAAGAGATACCGGTATTTCTCGATGGATGATTTTTATTTTTCTGAATTGATCACCAGTGCGTGAGCTTAACAGAATGATAGTGCTATATTATGTTGGGCTTCTTTGCGTTCTTTTTAAGAAGTGTGTTTGTTCTGTATCGTGTGTGTTTTCCCTTAAGATTATATGTTAGTGTTATGTTGTGTTTGTGGAGATATGTATATTATATGATCGACGACATTATGTATGGTGACAGCATAAGAATTTTTATCTTTGGATGCAAGAGTGGCAACAAACAGCCATCAGTTATTTACTACGTAACACAATGTTACATTGATTGTCATATGTTATGCGCTTGCACTTATGTTACTATTTATTCAATCTATCTCGTGTGTGTGTGTGTGTATGTGTGTGTGTGCTCGCGTTTTTTGCCAGTATCTCTATTTGAAATTTGTGCAATCACTAGTAAGTAAGAACACAAGATGTATCTACTGTACCAGTGCGAAAGCAATATGGAGCCTGCATGAGCATAATTTTCTCTGTCTACTACACAGGTATAGTAAATACGCTATTACAAAAATAAGGTTTCATAATAGGGTACACATAGTTGCTTGTTTCTCCAAGGTGGTAACCATGGCAGTCGTAAAAAAGAGACTTGAAAGATCCGTTAACTTTTCCCTCCTCCCTCTAGCACCTCTAAACAACCCCCTACTGGTTGCCTGCCACCTACCATCTCTCTCTCTCCCTGTGCTCTCTCCCCCTCATAACCACTGCATTCTTGTACAGTGTGTGGTCTTCATCAATAGTGTCCAAATATCCTGTCTACTCGAACTTAGCACAGACCTGTTGTGGGAGGACGAGAAGTTGTTTCTTTCTTTGTGTATGAATGTAAAGAATCTTTTACCATCCTAGGTGTCTGTTGTTGCTTTATCCTCCTCCTCCCCCACTGACAATTTGTTCAACCTCTCAATTTCTTTTTTCTTTCCTGTTTTCTGACGAATATGTTAGACTCTATTGACGCAAACATTTCTGTTGTATTTACGAAATTTTGTAATATATTCTCTGCATTCGAGGAGATAGAGGTAGAGGGACCAAAGATTTCTCGCCATTTAGAGACTGTTACTTTGTTGCAAAGTGAATTTAATGAAATTTCCAGACACAGCTTTAATGCGATACACATAAATGCGCAAAGTTTACTAAAACATTTTGTGGAATTTGAAATCCTTTTTAATTCAATTGATAATATACATGCAGTAGCAGTTAGCGAAACTTGGACGAAGCCTAGTATTAAAAATGATCTTTTACGTTTGCATAATTTTAAATTTTATCGCAATGACCGGGTTTCAAAGGATGGAGTAGGAATTTATCTACGTCATGATCTAAATCCAAAAATTCTAACTCAATCACCGAGTGCATATCAATTTCGTACCGAATATATCATCTTGGAAATTAAAGTGGAGAATAAGAAAATCCTGCTGGCAGCAGCATATCGACCCCCACGAGCTGATTTCAGGAATTTTGAAGAAGAAATAAGTAAACTTCTCCCATTCTATGAGCATTGCCTCATTCTCGGGGATCTAAATTTCGATCTTTTTTCCTCCAAGGCAGAAGTGTCAAAATTCAAGGATACTATAACATCATTAAATCTTTCTGCCTGCCCTCTTCAGCCTACTTACCATGCAGCCACATGTGACAGTCTTCTCGATCTAATTCTTACTACAAACATGGGCAGAGTTCTTAAATTTGACAAGTTTGCGGTTCCTGGGATTTCGAGACACGATCTTATATTCGTAAAATATTCGATAAAATTACCCAAGTTTAAACCGAAAATTATATCGTATAGAGAACTGAACAAGATTGATAATGATACTCTGTTGGCGGATGCTGCCTCCTTACCATGGCATTTAACAAATTTGTTCCCGTCAGTCGATGATCAACTTTCCTATCTTAACTCGCTAATTCTTCAGCTTTATAGCGTTCATGCTCCCATAAAAAGAAAACGTGTCTCTCGCCCTCCTACCCCGTGGATTACAGATGAACTACTGAACTTAATGGCTAGTCGCGATGGAGCTTATAGAAAATATCGAAGAGACCTTAAAATCAACCCCTCTACTACCCAGGTAAGTTTTGAAACCTATAGAGTGCTTCGAAACCGCTGCACCCAAGCCGTACGCAAAGCTAAGCTAAAATTTGCATATGACATCATCAACAGAGAAAATGAGAATCAAATGTGGCATAAATTAAAAGTTTTAGGTATCAGAGGTAAAAAAACATTCTGTAGATGATACAGTTATGCACATTGCACCTGACTCACTTAATGAGCGTTTTTGTGACATATATCCACCAATCACGCAGAGTAACTGGCTGCCTAACAAAAAATTAATGTGCCCCCAAAACCACACTTCTTTCTCTATAATATGCGTGAGTCCGCAGACAGTTGAAAAAGCAATCAACAGAATAAAATCCAAAGCGACAGGGGCAGATGAAATCTCTCTAGAATTAATTAAAAAAATATTGCCATTTGTACTTGTTCCCATTACCAACTTATTTAATCTGTCGATTACCACCAGCACTTTTCCTACCTTATGGAAAATTGCAAGAGTTCTTCCCCTCCCTAAGACAAAAGTTATCACCAGTGCCGACGACCTCCGACCTATTAGCATTTTACCGTCTCTTTCCAAAGCCCTAGAAAATGTCGTAAGTGATCAGATTCGTTCTTACTTACAAACACATAGCCTTCTTGACCCCTTTCAATCAGGTTTCCAGAAAGGTCGTAGTACCGCCACTGCTTTAGCTCATATCACAGATGACATTCGTTATGCTCTTGACAATAGAAACATAACAATTCTTACACTTCTTGATTTCAGTAAAGCTTTTTAATCTATAAATCACAACATTATGATACGCAAATTATCGACGTTTTATAACTTTTCAGACTCTTCTGTAAATTGGATTCAAAGTTATTTAACTGGCCGCTCGCAGTATGTATCTGTTTCTGGTATTGACGCCTCTTTGAGAACTCTTCATCATGTAGTACCTCAAGGTAGTGTACTCGGTCCTCTTCTCTTCTGCTTGTACATCAATGATTTGCCATCTGTATTACAGCATTGTAAATACCATCTTTATGCCGACTTTCAAGTATATATATCTTGTTCTCCAAGTGAGCTACCCACATATATTGATAAATTGAATGAGGACTTACGAAGAATTGTTCAGTGGTCAAATGATAACGGTCTGAAATTGAATCCATCTAAATCTCAATGTCTACGTATAGCTTCTAAAGCAATTCTTTCATCTCTTAACTCTTCTTCCTCTCCCAACGTCTTTCTAGATGGAATGATAATTCCTTCCTCGCACACCGTAAAAAAATTAGGTCTTATTTCTTTATTTGTAATGAACATCTAACTTGGACGGAATACGTTAGTACTGTCTCTAAAAAGGCCTTTGCAACTTTACATTCTTTGAGCAGACTTAAAAATTTTCTTCCCATCTCCCTTAAGAAAATGCTTTTTCAGGCCTTAGTAATGCCTCATGTGGATTATTGCAACGTAGTGCTTGCCAACCTGGATGATGTACACACGTACCGGCTACACACGTACCGGCTTCAAAATGCTTCAGTGCGTTTGATATTTAATCTTAAACATTATGATCATCTAACATCTTATTTCAATAGGCTGCAATGGTTAAAAGTCTCACAACGTCTAGAGTGGCATTCTTTAGTGCTTCTATTTAAAATTCTACGCGATCGGCAACCTTCCTATCTTTTGCAACGTTTTAACTTCCTAAGCGATCATCACAACCGTGACACTAGGTCATGCGCAAAATTATTACTTTCTATTCCTCACCATAACTCATCCTTTTATTCGAAGTCCTATACAGTTTCTGTATCCCGTAAATGGAACGGACTGCCAATTTCCATCAGAGACTCAACTTCATTAGCAAGTTTTAAATCTATGCTTTACAGCTACCTCTTAGAGCAACACAACTAAGATATGTTTGAATAGTATTCTCTAAAATCGTCAATTTATATCAAATAATACTGGTATCCCTTTAGCTGTCAATGTAAATTTAATTGTAAGTCGATAATGTTAGTTTATATAAATTCTCATGGTGCTCATGGCATTGCATTTATACCTATATTTTTCGTGTATATATATATATATATATATATATATATATATATAT
>JAGDQP010000817.1:56795-103717 GCA_022664845.1 Lepisma saccharinum
TATATATATATATATATATATATATATGTGTGTGTGTGTGTGTGTGTATGTGGTTAGTGAACTTTAGTTTATCTAAAATCTGTAGTGTAGATAAGTATTTGTTTTGTTTCCTCTCTTTTAGTTTTTGCTTTATTTTGTTTACATTTATGAATTTCGTTGTATTATAAATCTCTTCCATCTTATAGTAGTGTTTACCGAAACTGTTAATTACTCTCTTTGTATTCATGGTTCAGTGGTAGAAAAGGCCGTAAGGGCCTTAACTTCGCCATGTAAAACAAGACGTAAATAAATAAATAAATAAACTCTGAAACGGTCTTCGGAACTCTAAATTTGACTATGTTCTATTATCTATGTGTTTGTGTAACGCAGGCTAGAGTTTAAATGAAAGCAGATAGAGGAGGGAATCTGGCTACAGATTTAGGTGTAGAGTGCTTGATTATCTGTCCGTTTTTAACCTGGCATGATTACATACAGCCTATCATTATAGTATTTTTGCACAATATGCACTCAGATTGTGAGACACGCTAGAGCTTAAACTAAAGCAGAGACTTCGGATTTGGGTCCAGTGACCTTGATTTATAAACCTGTTTTACAATCTGGTAAAAATACAACCTTCCTTTTTGATATCATGTTTTTTTACTATATACACTCAGCGGATTGTAACGCACGCCAACCAGCACAAATACAAAAGCAACTAGATAGAAATTGGCTTCTGATTTGAGTTTAATGGCCGGAATTTACTTGGATCTGATAAGGCTCTTTTCAGTTGTGACATTTTTGCACTATGTGGCAAGTTTGTAACACATGCTAGAACCTAAACTAAAGCTGGATAGAGATAAACTGACTGGGAGCTTATTCCAGACAAGTCGATACGTGAGCACCTTCTCGCTACAGTATTGTTTTTCATTGAGTTAGGTTAAGTTAGAAAAGTCAGATTAGGTTAGGTTAGTCAGTTAGAAAAGTCATGTATATGTTCATTTTGAACATTTTGCAAGTTAAAGTACATTGCGTTAGGTTAGCTTAGGTTAAAAAATTCACGTTAGATATATTTCTTGCTCATTAAACACTTTAACTCATTTCGGAATAACACTCCCGCGACAACGACGTAATACGTGAGCCTGATCGCAGACTGACCACAGAATAAAACTACAAACAAAACTCCGTATATTACCCAGGCCAAAGTATCAAAAAGAATTCGTGGTGTCATCTGACGCTCTGGGTCACCTTGTCTGGAATAACGTCTTGTGACGCACTGTTACAGACAACGGCCCTAAGCACAACCAGCCAAATTCAGAAACTTTTTTTGACTGACTATAGCGCTATACTAACGAGTGATTAACCACCTATTAGCATTGTTAGTCAGTCGTTAGTAAAGCTCTAGTCAAGCCAGAAAATGTTTTTGAATATGGACTACCGTCACTAGCATCGAATTTGTATGCGAAAACGTCGTATCTACATTTTTAAAAATATTATTCTTCTTCTGTCGATACCCGCTCTCTGGCTCACGTCACGACTTGTCAGGAATGGGCCACAGATTTCTGTTTAGCGACCTCGAGTTACTCGGACGCTTTCAATAGGTGACACGACAACTTTTCCGCGCGATGAAATTAAACATACCCTATTCGGGTTATCATAAAGAAAAACAAAGCTTTCTGAGAAAAAATAACTTCAAACACAATGGTTTCGGAAGTATACCACTTCCTTCCTCAGGCTACACACACTGCAAGTATAACATATATAAGTAGGTGGAAGCAGTTAAATATTTTAGGGACAGATTTCAACACCGAAAATAGTAGAACACACGAAATCTACAAGAATTTGTAATAGAAAGTAGAAACAAATATCTATAATCCTTACAGAAGCTAATATCCTTGGTAGATTACTGTCTTTGAATACCAGAGTACAAATTCTCTCTACTCTCTACTGTACTACGCAGCATATTCCTTTTCGACCTCACACCCCTTTATATTATACTTTTTACGTAGAGAAACCTTTATAACATTAACAAATTCAATCTATTTTTGTTGCAGTAATGATAATGAAAATACATTGTTATAAATGTTTTGTGCATTTCAGCTCCAAGTCTCATATCAAATTTGAAGGGCAGCCACAACGATCTATTTACGGGGAAGCGATTCAGCTTTCAACATCGAACGGTATCCGACCTGAACCTTGCTGCAGGATCAGGAAGCGTCGACGGTCTCTCAGAACGTTCCTACAACACCAGCAACCACGATCCGCCACCATCGAGCCCCGAAGAGAAAAGCAGAATGTTCAGGTGAATATACGACCTTTTTCTTGTATTAGCGATCGGAGAACATGTAGTTATAAGATCGGTTTTTGATGTACGTGCTTTGCGATTTTGATGAGTAGTCAATAGAAATAGTTAAACATGTGTTTCAATTGGCTACTCAGCCAAATCGCAACCAAAGTACGCATCTAGCGCGTGCATGAAAATCCGGCCTAACAACTTCGATAGACTGCATGAAAAGCTAGCCTTATTTACTGATGTTTATTCTCTAGTTTTCAAGAGCTTGGTTAGTTTTAATTGGTTAGTTTTAACAGTGATCGCTATCTCACTCAAAGTGGAGAGTGTCGCGATGGACTCGCGTTGCTGACTGATTTTATTACTATCATTTCAACAGAAGTTTCGCAAAATTCCTATACAAAGTGGTAAATTTCAGCTTCTAAGTCCCTCTGTAACGTATACAAAATATACAGTTCCAGTGTTAAGCCAGTTTTCCTTGCAGGCGCTCATTGCGTGCTTTACTTGCGATTTCTATGGGTAGTCAAGATAAACTCGTGTTACACATAGAACACACAATTAAACACGTGTTCCAATTGGTTATTCACACAAATCGCAAGCAAAGAACACAACGCACGCTTGCATGAAAAGCTAGCCTTAGTTACTGGTGTTCATTCTCTAATTTTTAAAGAACTTGGTTATTTTTTAACTGTCTATTGTTAATTCTTCCATCTAGTAAATATGAGGGGCATTCCAAATTATAATTTAAATTGTGCGCTGGAATAAAGAAGCATTACGAGGTAAAATATCAACAAAGCTCTTTTATTCAGCTTAACTCTTGTCTTATGATGATTCAATTAAGTGATTGTCGTGACAATATTCTCCACATCCTTTCTTGCATCCAACCCGTCAATATTATCGACCAGTGTGTACCGAAGCTTGAGTCAACAACTAGGGAAAATAGGAATGTGTTAATTCAGAAAGAAAAAGTAATTACACTTAAAAAAGGATAATGCAATAAAAAGGATAATGCAATAAAAAGTATGAACGAATTTTGCCATGGGAAATGTGAAAAATTGTCTAAAGTTCGCAGCAAAGCCCCTAGTGCTACACACTACACACATATAGTATTGGACTGTTGCCAAAAGTAGACCTCCCAATTTGATTTTTTGATTTTATGGTTTGCATAATCATAAAAAAATGTTCATGAACTCATGAAATTCGTAAGTTAATTAACGCAGAATCAACATATACACACACAAAAATGTTTATCATCATGCTGTAGGTCTGCACTTACGTTTAAGTACAGAATATCATTAAGATTCAAAAAATGGCATATTCTCTCTCCGCCCCAATCAATTTCAATAAGGACGGTTGATAACAACAGGCAGAGTGACGATCGAAGATTATCGCGGTCTTGGGACAGGATTTGTCAATATGTGCATGCACAAAATTGTGGTCTTGTGTGGACTAACCAAAAGTTATCAACATATTGGGTTATCACATAAGTAATGTCATATGTGCGATGACCACTGCAATGACGCCATCTGACGAACGAATAGTGAAGTAGACGGCACGTGCCATAGCTGAATCATATAGGGCACTTGATTGTGCAGTAGTGTGTAGAAGAGAACGGTCTACTCCACGTTTTGGAAGTGTGGCTCGTGTTTGATAATAGCAGTGTCGGAGGACCACATACGACATGTCATGCTATATAAATTTTACCACGGACATCCAGTCAGAGCAGCGGCACGAAACATTAATGCCATGGTGCTGTGGATGTGCGAAAGCACCAGAACTGGCTCCAGATTTTTCGGTCTGGGTACACCAGCCTCACCGATAATCCACGAAAAGGAAGACCTGTGCAGCTGGACACCGATGCCCTGCGAGCAGCGATGGAGGCAAATCCAATGCAAACTGTTGAAGAAGTGACCAGTGAACTCCCTGTCACCCATTCGACCGTTCATCGTCATCTGCAGGACCTTGGGTACGTGTGGAAACTCGGAAAATGGATACTCCATGCGTTAACAGAAGCAGCAGGGAATTGACATCTGCAGTTCCCTGCTCACCCGCCACAGACGTGAGTCATTTCTGGACAGAATGGTGACAGGAGATGAAAAGTGGGTCCTCTACCATAACATTACACGCAAACGGCAGTGGATACCTAAATACGGTTACCAACCGTCCGGTTTTTGTTGTGCATGTCCGGCTTTTAAACGTTTTTAGAAATGTCAGGCTAGCATTTATTTTTTATTTTTTGAAAACCCTGCTCATGCCATGTGGGCTTTGTGGTGGACAAACAAAGTGTGTGTGGGTTTTCTCGGGGTTCTCCCGTTTTCTCCCACTTTCTTCATTCTACCAATTCATCCCATCGTCATCCATACGGCCTGAGCTATAGTTGCCTAAAGACCTTAAAACAAATTCAATTTTACTTGAAAAAGTCCGGCATTTTAAAAATAAAAATAGCAAGACATTAGTATATGTAAATCTGCAAGATATTACTACACATATGTGAACATTACAATATTGTTTCAATAGATATTGTACCGCTAAATATAATTCATATTATTTACTGCTTGTTTATAACAGTTGGACAAATGATGCACGATCTTATCATTGTTAATATTTCATGACATTAAAACGCAAATTTTCAACCACTCCATAGACCTAGTAAAAGAAATGCATAGTTTCGGAACTAAAGGCGGCCAAAGTTAGCAGGACATAGATATATATATAAAAAAAAAAAAGAACTAAAAAAAAAGTATTCTGGGAATAATTACGATGAGACAATGCACTTGAGAAGGGGTTCTCTGCAAAAACATTTCATTCTGATAGCATTGATTATGAGTAGTAGACGTTTATAAATTCGCTGATAGATGCAGTCCTCAATAATAAACTTTGCCCAAAACTTTCTTTGAATACATCTTTCATTATAAAGTGATACTTTTTTCATGCATTTATTTCGGAGACAAGTTTTAGAACTGGTATACATAGCCGCTCCTTAGCACCAGTCCTTCTGTCCGTTTCCTCTCCTATTATGTGAACATGCCTTCGGCGAAACGTTGCCTTAATGTATATTGTGAGTGTGAAGTGCCCGTACTCCTGTCTGACGTGTCTGTGTCATCGAACTTGCAAGTAACGTTTTTCCTCCCTTACTTCATCATTAATTATACTGTATATATGAGGCACCCATTTCCAAACGGGTCCTTGTTCAAAAATGTTTGAAATTGAGATATAAATTTTGTTGAGTTTATTTTATCATTTTCTAGTACATTAGTAAGATTTTGCGATTCCAAACCGTCTTCAAAATCATTTAATTATCGTAAGAAATTAAAAGACAGAATCATAATTAACAGTAAAGGTTGTATATATTTTTATCTTTTTCAATATCCTTTTGCAAGAAGGTAAAATATTGGTAAACTAATACTTCTACAACTTTAAAAGATGTTCATAGCTCCACATTTGCCCTAGCTTTGAAAAATAAGAAGTGTATAACAAGTATTTTTGTCAATTTTGGAACATTTATGACGTTTGGAAATGGACGTCACTATTATTAGCTGATGGAATTCATCTGTTGATGTTCTCGTTGGAATTGATCTCTTTTAGTTGAATCGAATTTCGTTTAAAGCCTTTAGGCAACTTTGACTCAGCTTGAATCAATGTTGATTTGAGAGTGGGTGGAATGAAGAATGTAGGAGGAAACGGGAGAATCCCCGAGAAAACCCACGCACACATTGTTTGTTCACCACATAGCACGAGCCAGGATTGAATCGAGAACCCCATACACCAGAGGTGGGCGCTCTATCACGAAGTTCTTCAACTTGTTTATTAAAACTTTCACGATATAATAAAGCGGGTTTTTACCACTAACATTGTCTGAATAGTCTCAATTTTTAGTTACGAATTTCCTCCACCATGAGAGAAAATAATTCATAGAGGCATTGCTGTCCGGAAAAGATAAAAATAATTCAATAAAATTTTTCGGTTATTGTGAGAAACGTTATTGTCCACTAGTTGTCAAGTACAGCTGTGTCTTTCGTGTGTCTTCAAAACGTATTTTCTAAATTCCCGAAGATATCCCTACCATATGTAACATCTACTAAAGAAAATTAAAATTAGAATTAATAGTTTGCATTGGATTAAAAAAATATCATTCTCCGAGATAAAACGAGGGAATTTGGTAGAGTTTTATTTGGACTTAGACTTTTTGTCGACAAAAAATGATATTTTTGCAAATATCGCAGTCATTTAACTACATGTCAGCACAATATTATCCTCAAAAGTGCATCGTGTGATTGTACGTACATCTGGAAACCAATAAATTTATACAATGTTTCAAGATATTAATTTTTAAAATAAGAAAAGTCCATTATAGACACGCGACAAAACTTTTGCCATAGTATTACTCTTCATGAAACAGGATTTTGCTGGCAAAATATCTCTTGTTGGTTCAGGCATTATTGTTATTTTCTGGAAATCGGGGACGGAAATATTATTTCGAAAACTGTCCCCGAAAATTGGGGACGAATGGCCACCTTATTCATTGTCATCTTCTAAGGTGACATGTTTTATGCCATTATCTATCGAGATAGCATTATCGACGATGAGGATCATACTGCCGTATCTTCATAAGAATTCAATAGGAGATACGACCATATCATCCGCAGGCATCGTTATGTTATTTATGGCGATGTCACGCTAACTTTCTGGACTTTCCATTACTTATTTATGGACTTGCCATTATTTATAATTAATTTATAAGTTTCTGGAATTTATAATGCCATTCAAACTGTGAACTTCTTTGCCTCCTGCTCTGTGGACTTGCATTCCTTTGCGTTTAAGCCACATTACTTCAAAATTTGTGAAAACAAAAGTAGCTTAGGAGTGAATATCAATGTTCACATTTGTTTAATTCTCTTATTTAGAGAATGTAATGTAATAATAATAATAATAATAATCAGAGTGGAAAGTGATTACTGTTTTCAAATATGCTATTTTATTCATTTCAGGGGTTACCTGACTGTAATACTCAGTTGTGTGTACGCTGTGTTCATTGTTACCCTTGGGGTAGTTATCTACATTGCCGACTTAGTATCACGTGAAACCACGATGGCAGAGGCAAGTACAATTTAACTGGAGATCATGATTTAAATACAGAACAATTGTTGTGTTAGTAATCACAGTAATTAAGCTTTACTTTTAGGAGTACACATAATTTCAAGTATATTTTTTTGCATGTAAATCCATTCAGAATCATGCATTGTTTCATTTCTGAAGTTTATCAAGTTATTTGTTCGGAGCGAATAGTGTTATGATCAGATTCAGATTGTTGAATATATTTTTTTTCCTTCTGTTGGTAAGTTTCTATATATTTCTGTACATTTTAATGCTGAATTTTATTTGGTGGACTTACATCCTTACATTTATTTACATTCACGTTATTGAATCAAACACGGTTGCAACAGAATTGAATCGTATATTTTTAAAAAGGGCTTCAGTTTTCGAGTACAAATTTGTAAAAAAAAAATTGGGATATTATTTTTTAATTGAAAATAATAACGTGAAATAAATTCTATGCAAGTAAGCAGGTTTTGATGGTTCAAACGTGATTCTGAGTCATCAAATTGTATCTCTATTGCAATATTTGAATATGTTAGTAGTCAGTAAAATTTTGGGGACTGATGCCTTTCTAATAAAAATGTAAATGACTGAAACCAAATTTACAGAATTTCCTTTATTTATTAAAATATGAGTTAATAAAATTTTGCAAAAAGTTATGGGGTCCTCCTGATAGAATTCAGTGTTTCTTTTTTTTTTTTTTGGCGACGCATAATCTTTTGACATGCGTAGAAGGTTCAAAGGGGAAGACAGGCTGGGTGATCATAGAATCAAGTTGAAAGAGAAAGGTTCGCTTGTGCCGTGTACAAACTAAAGATCACTTGTAAAAAAACAAAACAAAAAAAAAAAAAACAAAAAAAAAACAGGACAAGTGTGGACGCCTAACACAGGTAGTATATGCATATCCACACATTTGACATAAAAAAAAAACAGCATTGCACATGCAATAAAGCACACACAACACAACGTGTGCAGCTTGATGCAGTGTCCGGAACTGGATAGAATCTGTATTCCAATTTCAACTATATATATATATTTCCATATGAGGAATCTGCCATTGATTTCTTGCTAAAATATGAAGCCTTTCACAAATAAGGATCTTTTCATACGATAGAATATAAAGGGGGATAATTTGAAATGCAATCATTTAGGGCTGTCGGAGAAATAAAGAGGCACATTCACATGCTTTATCGAAGCTGCTGAAATTCGTGATGCAGCTGCCCTAGAAGAAATAGTTAGCCGAAAGTTGAGCTTGGCTCTATTATTATCACTGATCGCTGGAAAAGGTATAAAAATATTACCTCAAAATCAGCTTCTCCCCGAAAGAAGAAAAAGAAAAGATTATCCGTATTGAAAAGATCAGTTTAAAGAAGAAACCTCAAGAACTTTCGTTGTTTCAAATTTGTTTAAAGCCTTTAGGCGAACTTTTGGCTCAGACTAAGTAGATGATGACGGGATGAATTGGTGGAATGAAGAAAGTGCGAGGAGACGGAATGAAACCCACGCACACACTGTGTTTGTCACCACGAAACCCACATGGAATGAACAAGGATCAAACAGAGGGGGGGCCCACGAACCAGAGGTGAGCGCTCTACCACTGAGACACCGCGGCGAACATTCGTTTTGACAACAAACCATGCTGAGCGAATGTGGCGTGAACAACGAAAGAATGAGAGAATATGTAGACAAGGGCGGAAACCACATTGAATTTGATCCCTCATATTCAGATCAATATGTGTATTTTCGAAACGTTTTTAATCGCACCCAGATATACGACAGACTTCGACCCCGATTAAACAGTGATGTTTCAAAAACCAATTGATAGATATTCACACTGCTTACCCAGACGTTGTAAGAGGAAATATAAAGAATGATTGAACATGAAAGTAATGCAATTGAAATTCCACGACACATGGAGAAAAGCGTGTCTGACCTCGAATCAGAACACTACTAAAAAGCTTTGCCTCCGAAGTTCAAATTATGAGTCCAATGATACAGCTTGAGCATCATTCTGGCACATTTGTGACACCGCACACAACAGGTGATGGCAATTGTTTCTTCTTCTTCTTTGCTGTTACTGCCCATAAAATTCATTTTCTTTTATCTTATCTTCTTCTTCTTCTTTTTGAAGGTGAAAAATGTCACTTGCTGCAACTTCTTACCGTTAAGAAAATATTGAAAAATGAGAGAAAAACTGCCTCAAATGTACATCACGTTAGTTGACGAAGAGAATTCACTCACTGAATGAATTATAGAACAACATAATGGTTTACATCATCAAATTAATTTTTAAGTAGAAATAGAATGGGTACCAACATTCACATACAAATAATCGTGCAAACATTATAGCTGCAGACTTCTGAGATGCATCAATGTTAATGGTCCAAAGAAAGAAAACTTAGACAGCCAAAGATAAGACATGAAGCGATCAACATTCTATGTGGCTTTGGATCTTATCACAAATATGATCAAAAAGAACAAACAAATTTACGTTAAAGTTTGACTTCATTAAGTAGGGCCTATATCAGAAAAAGATAGCTGTAATCAATTTGCTGTAAATGCATAATATTTAATGCAAATACATTCTATTTAGGTCTTTGAATTAAAAAAGTGAAAAGAAAAAGAACGAGAGAAACAATAAATGCAAAGGCTATAAAATTAAATTAAAAACTAAACAACTGATGAGTGATTGTATGATATTCCTAAATGGTACGCATGTGATTAGGATCGAAATCCCGAATATGATTAGAACCCATTAAGAGTGCTAACTTAACTAATCACCATTGATTGGATTTCCATGGGTTTCAGTGCAATGTGCGTTGCGAAAGGTTATAATACCCGTTTTCCATGTGCCGACCTCATACCTTCCTGCAAAACTTTTTTGGCTTCTCATATTTTAATAAGCATTTGCTGGCCATGAACAAAATTCTATAAATGTAATAATTTTATGTTCCCAAGAATCAAATAAAATCAAATTCTATCCAATTATCAAAGGGCCTCGTCATCCACGGATTTCCATTTTGGGAGAAAGAATGTTAGATTGTAAGTTATATCCTTGCATTGAAAAAGCAGAGCAAAATTGTTAACTGACTGAACATCGAATCCATATCCAGGGCTTAATGTGAGTCAGTATGAACGGGTACTCATTAGAAAGCTAGGAAGTGGGCCGGAATTGCATACTGTTCAACAAAGCTCATTATTTATTGTTATTTTCATGTAATACGCATTTGTATGTTTCCTCTGGAAGTGTTCGACATAAATAAAATACCTTTTGATATTTTTTTTCATATATATTTTACCAGTGATGCACAACTCTTTTTGTGGTTCAAATTTTCCAGGAGCCTATAATCGTCTACGTAATTATTTTTTTTTCAAGTATTTCTCTGTAAATCAATCTCACTTTGTAATATTCCAAAGGACCGCGCACATGAACAATAGAAAAAGCCTTTCGGACAAACTCTTTGAAATTTTGAATTTTTATCATTTGTAGATTTCTGAAAAAAACAAAAAACAATAATAAATAAATAATGGGCAGAAGTAATAAAAACTGATTTCAGAACTTCTACGTAGCTAAATAAGTGTAGGATCACCTAAAGCTGCTTATAATTTTTTTTGTAAAATAAGTTTATGTGCGCGCGTTCACATGCATTATTGGACGTTATAGTGAAAAGATATAAAATTAACATTATACAAAATAAAATATAGCTATATTCTTTATTGTACTAGAAAAAGGATTTATTTTAATTGTGGGTCAATTACATCAACGATAATATTGTTATCTGCATTATAAGCATTAATTACATTGCCCAAAACTTAAGTTGATGAACACTTTACATATTGTTAATATCGAGCATATTCCATCACGTATACATACATACATACATTTTAAAGCGCTTCCCAGGTCTCTACTCTTTTATCAGACAAGTTATCAACCAATCAAATATAAGTCTGTTAAGCCCGCTTCTTCAATCTATTCAGTCATCAACCCATCTCTTTTCCTGATGAAGACAGAAAATATATGGGTGAAACTAGTTGTAAAAACTCTTAACTTTGGGTCTTATCTACAAAGGTCCGTCCCTCAGGACAATGCGAAGACAAATATTTAACTTTTAGGGAAGTTGTAACATGTGGTCCCAGCCATGAAACTTTATATTTAAAATCAACATAGATAGATTAGTCTAGGAGTTCCAAAATTTAGGTAGAACTTGGAAGTATCACATATAATATAAAACTAGTGAAACCAGCATTGATAATTTTGTCGGGAATTAGTCTGCATAAATATGTATCTCTTTTTGAAAAAGGCCTAAAATATGGCATTCTATACCAAAAATCACCCATTATAGATGTTATACTCTGTTGAAAAGACAGTCGATCTGCTTGGTAATCCAACCGAAGAAAGAGTACTTATGTACCACATATTCCACTATTGGTAACAAAATCATGTAGAAAAGTAGAATTAAAAATAGTTTTCTCAACAAGCTACTAAAACAATTCAAACTTAGGTTGAATAACAGTAAATTTCTGATTATTAAGGAAGAATCAGGAAAAAAAAACATTATCCTCACACAAAAATACTATAAACAGAGCTTACAACGAAAAAAAAAAGAATCACAAATCAGGAATATGAAATGCTTCCCAATAATCCTCTTAAGATTAGACACAAAGACACACACAATCCCAATATGCAAAATCAACTTTCAGATGCTGCTCCATCTATGCTCATCGTATATGGATGACCTAAAATTCGTAAAAGAGACAGGTTAATCATTTCAGGACGAAATCATCGAACTTGCAAGCTAGGTAAATGGTTGGCATCTATATTGGGAAATAACAGAGAAAGATTGAAACATGCCGTTCTAAATTTCATTGGAATTAAAGAAGTAATATCATTGATCAATGCAGATATGATAAAAATGGATTCGACTGATTGCGTATTGTGGATATGTTCCCATCGATCCCGATTGGCCTTGCTATATCTTGCACTGAGACGTTTTGATGGAGGAACAAACACAAAGAAGTAGACATACAAGAAATCGTACAATTACTTAGGTTTTGCTAATTGGTATTTACCTGCGTCGATAAGTAGTCCTCAAATGATGAAATTATCTCTTACTTCTAACGTTTGGAGAGCAGAAAGAAAAAAACTCCTAGATTTTTGTTGTAAGAAGAATAGAAAGAAGGGAAATAAAAATTAGGAAAACAAGGAAAGAAAAAGCACTGGTACTTAACGTGTCTTGGACTTCTATAAAGTTGAGACAGTAGAGTCAGATACGTGATTGGTGAAGGACTTAAAATTGACATGGTTAATAACCAAAAGTGAGACACTACGTCTGCTGTTTGAATTGCTGTAACGTAAGGGGTCTTTTGAATCAATGTTAACAGATGTGAATCGAACTGGTAGTGTTAGAAGTTTCATGAGTATATGGTACTGTGTGCTTAACCTAACTATGACAAAGGGTGGCACTTTGGGTGCAGGGGGGGATAGGGACGGGACCAGAGCTGGGAGAGTATGTTTTCTAAAAAAGATGACTATGCTTTATGTAGATATCCACGGTATGTGTTAAGAACAGGTGTTTTTGGAAATAATGAAACAAGTCACCTTTGCAGAACTGTCTATGTGATTTTTCGCTTTGTATAGGACGTTTGTGGATATGACCAAAAGACGCATAAGTGAACATGCAAAAGACGCACGCTCCGAAAACCCAGTTTCTGGTCTTTCCAAACATTTCTGGTCTTTCTGGTATTTCCGAGAACCTCAGTATTAAATCCGCACACGTTTATGCTCGCTAAAAACTCGAAGGGTACAATTTACTTTTTGACCCACAAATATACAGGAAAAAACAAAGGTTTCGAACAAAATTGTATCGAAAGCCCACTTCTGGAAAACATTATATACATGCTATTACGTGTAGATGAAATATAATATTTGGCTAAATATCTTTTTACATGCTTTAAATATATAGCGTTAAATCGGATTTGCACAGAAAATTAATTACCATAATCAAAATTGAACAAAATAACGGCTACGATAGATCAATCTTATTAAAATATAACATGAAATGGAAGAAAAAGAATGAAAAGAAAAACCCTTGTACAAATCGATTTCTGATAAATTTAAGATTATTTTTAAAGAAAAAGATTGAGACCTACAATTTTCCTTCGCAAAAATTTTGTTCTTGAGTTGTTCCATGTGACAACCGTTCTGTGTTACTATACTCTATCCAACTTTTGTCTGGTTGTGAACATGCCCTTATCAGCGAAAGCTTGCCACTTTGTTTGCGATTCATTTCTGGTTTTCTGTGAATCTAAGTAACTTCTTTCCATGCCTTTATATTGTTGTATAAATGAAACAGCAGAAAGGAATAGAATATAAATTGTTACATTTGAAGCAACACTGTTATTCACACCTAAACGATATAAGCTACGTGCACACTAACTAAGAAACAGGAACGAAATTCTTGTCGCACCTGCAGTTTTTATACTCCTATTGCTAGTCACACAATGAGACGAAATACCACATTCGATCTATGCTTTAAAGCTGCCATTATGCAGATCCGACCTGCGTTGGCAAATTCTGGAAAAAAACTCATTTATCATTGTCTTACAGCTGACTCCAGAATAAATTTCTCCGTTGATGTTCAATAACATTTTATCCCTTCCATATCGACCATTGTCTCCTCTATAACCTATCTTCTTGCCTTTATTATTTTTGATTTGTTTTCTGTTACTTCTTATTCTGTCTTATTCATCTATATCGCTGTTACATTTACATATGAACGGTACATGGGAAGAAAGATCAAAGTCCATTTTTGAAAGTTGTAAAAAAAAAAAACATCTAAAGCATAAACATTGAACCTGAATTTATTTTCGGCTCGAGGCATCTTCGACTCAGACCGAAAAGATTTCTGATAGACAAAAGTAAATTTAAATTCAAATGTTTACACTTTAAAATGTATGTTTTTCCACAGCTATAAAAGTGGACTTTAATTGTTCTTAACCGCATACCCTTTATATGCCTTCATCTACTCAGAACAACGGCTAGTCATTCTGCAATCCCTGTATGCTTAAATAACGGTCCCCAAGAGAGGCCATGTTTCAAACTATCTATAAAAAGTATCTGAAATATATTACGTGATCGAGAATCTTCATAATTGCTTTTACAAAATAACAATAATTAATTAATTCATTCTTTCATTTATTCTGGGCATAAGAACAATACAGCAGTGAAGCCAGGGCATGTCACCGAATTTAACATGATCTTTACCTCAAATACATACATAGAATAAATGCAAATACAGGCCACATGGAATAAAGTCAAAGCATGCAAAATCATACAAATACAATACAAATGAATACAATAAAGTCAACAAATGGAAAACATAAAATCATACCGGAACTTAAAGGCTTGTATATAATTGAAGTCATGCATATAAACAAAAAGCAGGATAAGACTCAAGAAACAAACATTTACAACAACAAAATAACATACATGAATAATTATTTAATAAGCATGGAATTATTTGATGTCGATATGGCCGCCAAATAGTTAGCCATTAGATGCATATAAATATTCCAGCAGTATAATAATGCATAAGTAAAGAGTTTAAGAGGAATACAGTTAGACATTATTATTTAAATTCATTAATTAATTCATTGTATGTAAACGTGAACTTTTAATGAAATATATCGGTATATTGATAGTAATCATTTGTCAGTTTAGTACAACGTGAAATCGGAGATGTTTCGTAATTTAAATCCACAAATAAAGAAGAGTTTCTCATATTGTATTCAGTTACTTTCAGTCTTATACAATTTTGAGTTGATATATTACCATTTAATACCAAATGAAATAGTTTGAAATCATTTATTAAGCGACGATCAGACAACTTGGGAAGGTCCATATAAATACTATAATATTCTCCAAGGATAATAATAATAATAATCCTTATTAAAGTGGTATGAACAGTAGGCAATACCTACTCAATATAGCACTATGTTTAATGAGGATACATGAAAATAGTACAAAATAATGAGATAAATGAAGAGAAAAAAGTATAAAAATCAAGAGTATCCTTTATGATTATAAACTCTTGAATTTATAATAAACTCTGTCTTCAGCTATCATATTACAGTATGAGTATAAAAGAACATATTAAAATTTTAGTTAAAAATGAACATATTAACTGTTTAAACTCTTATTATTATTATTAATAATCATAATAATCTGGTAACTAAAACTCTTTCCTTGTTTTATTAGTGTCTCAGAACTCAGAATAGATCTATTAGGCCTACTTCATTGTTAGAGAGACAATATAACAACTTACAAAGAGAAAACAGACCGAAAAACGAGATTAACTTTGGTCATGTACAGTGAAAAAATCAATGCTTTGTTGTTGAGGAGCAAATAAATTCTAGCAGTAAAATTTCTTAGATTCTTGTTATCTTTGGAATGTCTTGCATACTAATGTTCGTTTCTTTGATTTAGTCTTTCAGCATATATTTAGTCACCGTTGGGTTGGTATGGATGATATTTCTGTATGCCGATATCCGAAGGTACCTGAATAAAATGAAATTTCAAAACGGTACTCCAAGAAAAGACGGTAAGTAACATTTACTGTATCTTAATACGATGTGATTAGAATTGTAACCAAAGCGATTAAAAATATAACATGGATGAATTATTATACGGTAGCATATCGAGTCAAACAGGAGTGCCAACTTGTAACAAAGAGAACCAGTTTTATCACTTAACTACCAGATGATAGGGTTGTCATTTATTTGAGTGTCTGTGTTTTTTTAAAAATACATATGAGAGAATAATACAATACCGCTTGAAAGAAATATTTTTGTGAATCTAGTTTCCTCTACGTTTTTTTTACGATTTTCTTTCAGCGCATGTTTATCTTAAGGTTTCCTCCCATTCTCTTTCTGCATAGCTTTGATGAGCCTTGGCTCTGAAGATTCGCAAACGGGATAGTGTTGAGTTTGAAGAAAGTTTTTTTTTTCCTTTTGGAACAAGGGAACGTGTACGTTGCATATGTGTTCTTACCGTGCATGTGCAGGTATATGCTTTAGAGTTTTGAACTTTCCTGCATGTTGATCTTGTCGAAGCCTCCCCCTTCTTTTGTTTTTCTAGTGTTTCAGCCTTTTTCTGTCGACGATTTTTCTACGTTCTGGTACTTCTTTTCCGACTTTTTCTCATTTGTGTTTTCGTATGCTAAGACTAATGTTGAACGAAATTTATGTGCGGTCTTTCTATAAAGGCAAGGCAACAATGGGTACGTACCCACCTTAACTTTTCTCCGAACACGGTTTTGTGAATATTATATTATAGTATATGTCCTCGTCTGTGGCTTTGAAAGATCCTTTGCTTCCGGGTAGGTAAACTGATATGTTTATAATATAGATCTTTATCATTTGGTGGCAGGGCTCCGTTTGTTCCGATTTGCCTTGTCCCCTTTCACCTGCAACGGAGGAGTAAAGTGTAGTCTTTCACCGGGAGCGTGTAGAACTTCACTCATGCGGTTGTGTTAGGCGGAGTAACGGAAGTCAGACATCGCTTGCTAAAGCGTAGTTTATACACTTTCTTTCATGCATTTTTATGAATAGAAACGCGTGACTCTGAATTGTAGGAAGGAGCAAAGATAATGTGGAAGGAATTTGCATCATTTGAAATACTTACTCAATGCATTCTCTCATAAGAATAAGGTTATGTCAAAACTCACTTCAATAACTTTTCTTTTTCTGATAAAATTTTAGTCCAAATTGATATATCACATGACTCCCTTCCAATTTAATAATTTCGGGTAAGAAACTGAGGTGGCGGCCATGATAGTCGTACCTCAACAAGAAAACTATTTCCCAAATGTTGAATCAATTTCTCCGTACTAAGTTCATTTCGTTATTTTTCCATAATGTAATGCAAAGCTGGGATATTCACTTTCCTCAAGACTTCACATGTACAACATATACGTGCTCTTCGATATGTGGGATTCCTCTTGGTCCAGCTATAAGATGCAACGTCGTGCAACAGTCATGCAGTGTTATAGAAGAATAATTCCCCTTCTCTCGTGAGTCGTCCAGATCTTCCAGTTCTTAGGATTTACGATTCAAGGGAGCGAAACTTGACAAAACTTCCGTGCAAGAGAATGTGTAAAATAACTATATCTGTGAGTGTGCACTCACGATAGGTATTTGCTTCGAAATCAAAGTATGCCGCGTATAGTTCAGTCTTAAGAATTTTATTCTCAACATTTAATTGACATAAAAGAACTTCTTACTTACACCTTGGTGCATTGTTTAACAATATATGTTCATTAATTATTTGCTGACTATAATTTCATTTAAAAAACAATAAATAAAACCATTTACATTGTTGGTTGTTCTTTGTTCCACCAACCATTTATATTCTTTACCGTTTTATATTAACTTTTTACTATTTTCAACACTAAAGTTCTCCGTGGTAGAAACTTTCAGAGCTCTTTTGTAAATGCTTGTTGATTTCTTGTTCAGTTCGGTTTCTTTAGTTTAGTTAAAAAGGTTATTGCTCATACATTTCTTTCTTTCTGTTGTTCCACTTTAAAATATATTTAACAATGAACTAATCGTTTATAAATGTTTTTATATATATTTTATGTTTAATTAAGACATTAAACCAACAAATTATTATGTCTGTGTCATCACCATCAACATAATTACAAATTAGCTTCTATTCATCATCTTATTATCATTATAATTATCATCTAACTTAAGACTAATTATTTCATATACACAACATCATATGTTATATGGAAGTCGTGGTATGACTGACCATAAAAATATGTACATTGATTTCAAAACTGACTGTGACAATGTATTTCTGGTAGAATTCTAGTGGGACTGAAATATCACACGATCCCTTTCCCATTTGAAAGTTCTAGCAGGATTCGAGATGACTTAATTTAGGAAAAGATATCAAGACGAACGTACCATCTAACAAGTATTGCCTTCCACCCAGTACTTATGAATGTATATTTGGTTCCCAGTGCCAGTAATTTCCAACTGGGCGCTTGGTGATGTCATAGTTCTCGTTCTCAGTAGCTCGACAAGCAGACAATACATAGCAGAGATCCGCTTCCCCACTATTCGTTGAACCCATGATTCTACACTGAAAACGTGTACTCGAGGCGCGACCAGCCACGTTACTCTATCTTCTTCGCTCTCATTCTTTGTATCTTTGCTCGAGAGTCACTCCATGCTCCGACATCATACAAAAGACAGTTGGAAATGACTACTAAAGAGCGTTCTAGAAACAAAAACGTATTTCGAGACTTTCGGTTCATCCTATATATTTTTTTTTAGAGAGATTAAAATGTAACGCACAACGGGTAACAAAATGTACAAAGCGAAAGTGTAATTACACTGCTAAGATATAGAAAATGCACGATTGATTGTGATTTATGTAAATGCTTCAATTAATGTATTGCTAATTAATGAACTATTGACACACTGTTTACGGAACAATAATACTTGTTAAGTAAAACTTTGTTATTTCTTTCTTGAATTTGTTAGACTCATTTCATAATTATTTAGATATTCTGGTTTATTTGTAGAATTTTTGAAACCAAATACAGGGTAATACGTATAGTTAATAGTTATAGTTATAATTAATACGTATTTTGGTGAAGAAGTTAAAAATTTAAATTAAAGTAAAATAAAAATAAAAGTGAAATGAAAATGAAATAAAAATAAATAATAATGATTACTTTCCGCAGGTGGTTTATCAAGATCTCTATAAATATCGAATCTATCAATTGTGGTTCGTAAATCATTTGCTAGAATTTCAGGCCACCTTTCTTGACCACAAATCTTTCTCGATTTAGAGAAAAGGATAGAAATATATGGGAAGAGCTGTAAAATGTCCTCATATAAACCCCAGTCCTGTTGAAAGAAACAAAATAAGCAAATTTGGTGGGAAAAGATTTGAAGGCTGTGGAGATGTTGATCTATGGTCTTTTTCATGCATTTACCTATTCAGAGGTTGGTCATATAGAAATTCATAAACTGTGTCTGGGCGATTACAATTTTCATAATTTCAAGCTGAACAATCGTTGTTCTAAAACATTTATAATCACGTTTAAAAGTTAATATAAAATTAGTTTACAGCTATGTAAATATATGCGACCTAGATTTAGTAATTAGTGATGACTTATCGGTAATTCAATAAGCTTTGAATTTATATCTACAGGATATATATATTTCTATTTAACTTTTACATGCACTTTTAAGTAGGAACCGAATTTTTAGGCACTGAAAACAAGCAATTTAAGTTTTTTGAACTAGTAAATTTGTTTTCCTTTTTTTAGGTTTTTATGCTTAGTTTAAGGAATAGTTATTTACTGCTTAACAAAATTGTATCTGCAAGATGAAAAACCCTTAATTTTCAAAAATCAAACACATGTCTTATAATTGCAGTTTTAAAATTATAATTACTTTTCAGTTAGTGATGTTTCTGTTTCTCCATCACGCCACAACCTTTGAAAAGTTGCAGAGGAAACTTGATTACTTCGTTGAGAAATTGCACAATAGAAGAGCAGTGAGTTAACAGAATGATCTATAAATGTATTAATGAGAAGAAAGATTTAAAAAAAATCATGTCGTCAATTGTTCTTGAACAATGCTAAGCTCGCCCTTGCACCACCATGATTGGCACTAATGCACATCATTATTCATGAAAATCGGTTAATGTAGGTTGAACAATAGCATTGGACGATTCATTTGCACATCGTGCCAAGGCAGCTGAAAAGTGAGTATAAATTAATGCGGAAGAACTTAGCTATTCTTCTTGGCATCTCGCCTTGCTTAAAGGTGAAGAGTTTTTTACGCGCATTGTCACGGATAAAGAAACAACTCTCCTGTCTATTTCCGTCTTGATTTCATTACACCACAAAAGTCGGATCAAAATATGTTCACCTTCTAAGGTGCAATTTGTCAACGGGGCCGCCATTCTCACTACGTCACTATTCGAAGCTCATTTGTGCCAGTTGGCGAGAAGAAAAATTATTTGTGAATACATGTAAAACATATAAATACATTGAGTTATTATGAAGACATGTGCAGTTTGACACAACGTTCTGAATTGTGCTTAAATTAACATAAGCATTTCTTTGAGATTGACCATGCAGCAAAATACATAGTGACTTTAGAAAGACTCGGTACTCATAATATTTTTACAGCTGAGAGCAGTGCTGTATTAAGTTAACGTTTCATTAAGACACACAGACACAAAGAAACCCTCTACTTCCGTGTTTTCAATGAGTTTCTACGGTACTTTTGCTGTGTAAACCCAAACTTACCACAGAATTAATTAGACTAGCTTTCTCTAAAAAGATATAATCATAGAGAAAGAATATATTATCAAAAAAACTTACTCGAAATATTATTAAATGCAGTCGTCCTCTTAACCGAAAACTCACTTTTGCAGAAGCACTTTTTACCCTCTACCTGAAGGCTTCATCAGAGCAAGAACAATTTATTATGTAAAAAGTGCTTTTTGTATATGCATGTGAAATTTGAAAATGTATGTAAAGTGTGAACAGATTACCAGTGTGTGAAAAGAAGTTACAAAAGTTGTAACGTGTTTGAAATATATTTTAAACTTTAGCTTTCCCTACTTTAATATACAACAGCATAACAGAATTCTTGACGCTTTCTTTCAGACTCATCCTTCAAAGAAGATATTGAGTTCCGAGAATCTCCAGATGGTGATCTACATCTTTCAATACAATTACCGTGGAGTACCGCAGACCTTCCTCACCACTATTGTTTCAGCTATGACCGACACTCAGGAAGTTTTTATCTAAAAGTTGGTGCAGCAGGTAAACAACATTGTACTAAATTATTTATCGGATTATCAATTTATTTTACATATTTGTTGTTGCTTTGACTACTTAGCAGTTGCATCTATTTTAGGAAAGGTTAATCTTAATTAGTATTCAAATATAAATGGATATTGCTAATTGGTTGTTAACTTAATAAACATATCATCAATATATAAATAAATGTTTCTTGGTTCGTTACTTATACAAATCTATTTGTTGGTTTGTTACTTACATCTATGAGTCCATAGATTTATACCAAATTTTGCATACATCTGTATTTAGTACTAGCTTAGTTCTCTTTCCTTTTTATTGGTATCATTAACTCTTACCGTTTCAAACGTGGTATCTCATTTTTTTAAAAAAAATATAGCATAAATTGTAAATTGTCAAGTTTTTATGCTCTTAAATTTTGCTTGAAAATGTCATTAAAAAATACTGAACAACGCAAGAGAATAATTATTGTAAGTGTTAATTTGGTAAAGAAATAATAAAAATACTATGTTAATTCATCGAAAATTTTTTATAAATGCCTGAATTATACAAATCTTAATTATCAAACGTTCTGAGTAGATCAATTATGTTTACAATCTATCAAGATTTGTAATAACTTTGATTGATTAAAATTTCGTCAATTGAAATGTTTTCATAATTCTTATATCAAATCTTGGTCAACGTAATAGTTATTTTTAAAAAAGGACTGGAAATAGTATCACCATACCGAAACTGTTCCTAACTCAAATTCATAACAATATTGAAGTTCAAGAAATTTAATTTGCTCCATCTAATACTTATTTATTTAGTTAATTAGATAGTAAACGTATATTTATAAATATATTTGTGTTTGAAGGTATGTATTTGTTGATTTTGCATGGTATTGTTTAAAACTGAATTATTGTACCTTCTGTGTTTACAAAAATAAATAAATAAATAAATACAGCTATGCTAAAGCTATATAATCTCGACAATGAAAATTTCGCAGTAATCAGTTCATACTGCCAGATGTAATCTAATGCAATAGATATGAAGGTTAGATTAAGTTCATATGGGTGATTCTCTTCCAGCTTTGATTTTTGGTTTCCACAAAAGTGAAAAATAAATAATTGACCATTGAGTCATTGTTATCAGTTTTTTATAATTTAGAATCTTCTTTTTTCTTAAAATGACGCTCGCTACTTAGTGCTGCACAGAATACTTCAAGAAAATGTACAATTCTTCCACTGCTGTCCGCTTACACTTTTCATCCAGTACAGTTAAATGAAGTTCATAATATGCAATAGTTGTGATTGAATTAAACTTATAGGATCCTCGTTATACCAATATTATGGTATCTAGAAATTAGATACATATTTTAGACCAAAAAGTCATATAAACTTGTCTGAAAAGCAGAAAATGTTAATAATATTAAGTTTTTTTTTTGTATCGTTTTTCTCCTCTGTAATAGCAAAATATCTATTACTTTACTTTCTTAGTGTAATGTTTACTTAAGATATTGCCGTGGTTTCATAGTAATGCCATTGTTAAATCTAACAATAGGAGGAAACACTAATATGAGAACGGAGACGAGTATTCCGAAACAACTGTGGCAGGATAAGGAACAGCATTGACAACAAAACATAGTAAAGTTGCAACAATGATATGCACCTTATAGGTTTCAAAATCTGATGAAAAGAACTATACGCTTTACACTATTGTAATAAAGGAAACTTATATAAAGGTATAAATCGAAATCATGAAACAAAAGAAAGAATGATTTTATTTGAAAATAAATTTCTAATCACATTATCATGCCTTAGTGTTGTAAATTTCGATCTTATATTTGACATTAACCAACAGCCAAAAATGCTGACATAGTAAATAATAATAATAATATTGATAATAATTATCTGCATAAAATAAATTTAGAATGGTTACCTACATTTTCCTAAATAAAAAACCACTGAATACGAACATTCTGAAAAGTTTTCTTTTTACGTAAAAGAGAATTGCCATTTCTTTAATACCGAAATTAAAGCTTTGTGTGCCTTGTGTTCAGGGAACGGACAGCACTGACAGGGGCAGTAATGACATTCATTCTCCAATTACAAAAGACAAAGAGTATTTTTTAAGCTTTTTTGAAGGTATCATTCTAAAATGCAATTTTAATAGCACATAAATTTGACTAAACGTATTTTGCGTTAGGCAGAAAATTGCGACACGAGGAAGGGGACAGCAATGACACTCGTAAATTACAGTAATTCAAGAAAACATTAAAAATTTTCGAACAACACGATGCTAACTTACATATTTTGACTCAATATGACTGTTGTCTTTTGTTTTAGGTGTGCATGAATCGGATTTATATGACACCTGGCGGGCTTACATAGCAGCTAAAATCCAAGGGACAGCAATGACTCGTAATCAACGGGCAGAAGAAAAGCATAGTTTTTATTATCTTTAAATTCTTCCATTTTAGAAAACAGTTTATGAGTATTAAAGCTAAAGATTCACCATACACACATAAAATTTGATCTTATAAATACTGAAGGAAAACGACACAAAAATATATTGAAAACGTGAAATCGTTTTTGGACAAGGGAGAACGGTGATATTTTTTACATATTTTATAGTTTTGAATGAGTATGTTTCCCTTATTTACAGTTCGGTTTCAATAATAGTTATTTAATATCTGTGGAAAAAAAACATGAAAAGGCAGAGAATATAGCATGCAGAGGCAACAGGGGAAGTAAGGACTCAGAAACTCAAGTTGAAAGAGAATCACCTATATACATTGGTTAGATGCACATTCATTCACGTACTCAACGTGTAAAAGTGACTAATTAAAATGCTGTAACTCAATTTGTTTCTTTTCTGAGCTTATTATATTGGTAAAACATCCTACAAGCAGTTAAGTTCTTTTCATGTAGAAAATACTTATTACATAAATATACCGCACTCCTGAAAAATTGAATTTCTAATTACTTGGAAAATGAATGATTGTAATTTCTTTTCCAGGCTTCTGTTTTGGTCATCTAATACACAGTGCGCTTCTGCTAAGCCACCAAGTCACCTATTTTACAACATCTCAAGAAGTCTACGAAAGATGCGCACATGTAGCAACGTTAATCCTCGATATCATCTATCCTACCTACTCATTTTTCCAATTGTTTATTATCTTCAAATATTCCAACGTAAGTACTAGTTAATTAAAATGAATGAGAGTGAGTAGTAATAGCTTCGTCTTGTAGATACAAAAAGCCTATGATGTATCTTATATGGGAAAGATTTCACTTGTTTTCTATTGAAGGTACAAGAAGTCTATGATATATTCTGTATGGAAAAGATGTCACTTGTTTTCTATTGAAGATACAGGAAGTCTATGATGCATCCTGTATGGGAAATAAGCCACTTGTTTTTTCTCGTAGATACAGGAAGTCTATGATGTATCCTGTATGGGAAATAAGCCACTTGTTTTTTCTCGTAGATACAGGAAGTCTATGATGTATCCTGTGTGGGAAATAAGCCACTTGTTTTTTCTCGTAGATACAGGAAGTCTATGATGCATCCTGTATGGGAAAGATGCCACTTGTTTTCTATTGAAGATACAGGAAGTCAATGATATATCCTGTATGAGAAAGACGTCACTTGTTTTCTGTTGAAGATACAGGAAGTCTATGATGTATCCTGTATGGGAAATATGCCATTTGTTTTGTCTGGTAGATACAGACAGTCTATGATGCCACTTGTTTTCTTTGTTTACAGTAGATTTGAGTGCGATGTATAAGAAACAGAAAAAAATGTAGATTGGCTGAGAGCTTTAATTTCTGTTTTTCACACCGTAATTTAAAAGAGTCACTTCAAAAAAATTGCCTACTTTTCCCAAGTATGTGGAATAACATGGCTTATAAAATCCATTTTAAGAGAATCATGTTTCTGAAAGAAATGTTTGATTGCATATACTGTATATCCACTCTTCAGAAAATATCAGCATTGTTCGTTTGCACTAGCAATCGCATTTATTACAGAAAACCTCAAGGATTTACAAAAATATACAAGAAAATAAACATAATTCATATGCTGGTACAGAAATCATGTTCCAATTATGTATGAAATGTGTGAAAAATAGAAACCACGTATAATTTAAAAAATTTATTAAATAATAAAATACTATGTAATAGTTTGATTTATGATTACGATGTTTAGTAGTGGGCTGTCCACACAAAACCGTACCCAACCGCAAGGTAATATTTAACAGTTTCAATTACTCATAATGTTCTGTGTGTTTGAGTTACAATTGCAGCGTTAAGAAATTGTATTAGTAACTTATAATAAAAAAGAGACTTAATTACACGTTTCTTAGCGATTTTACTGTTTATAGTAAATGTTGCAAGCACGTTTGAGGTCAGTTTTATGCTTACCACTGACTTCAAAAAAGGAAAACTTGTTGATAAAATGAAACGCCAAAGTGTGTTCTAACTGCAGGCAGAGATACCGAAACAATAACACGGCAGTGAGTAACAACTAGCGAAGTGAGAACGTGTGAGTATACCACGTCAGAAGTGCTGGGATACAACAGCGCTTAATGATAGCATTTTAATTTTTCAAATTTAGAACGAAAAATGTAACTGGCTTACACAAATAATTGAAGCAAATGTATGGTTATGACTGTCTCTGCTGTATGAGCCAATCGCCATGGCATGGAACAGCGCAATTCGGTCTATAATTTCAGACTTTCAGAAACTAAATCAGAAGAAATAAAATACACAAAACGTGGTCTCCTTTCATAGAGATAATACTTGACAAATGCAAACAATATTAATAGCATAAGTCCACTTTGTATACCTTCACTTATCGTACACGATTCATTTTAGGCTGGCAAATTAATAGAAACACAAATAAAAAATAAATATGTATTTTAATCTCCTATGTACGTATATTCATATACAATATAACGAATAAAATTACACAGAATCACACCAAACAGTTGACAATAAATTTTTGGTAATTTGTAATGAAAGTTTCAACACGTGATCTGGCCTCACTTGAAAACAGCAGAATACGAATCTTCAAACAAGTCTTTATAGTAAGGTAACAAACATTTTAACGAATTTCTTGTATATAACATTTTCCTTTTTATTTCCTACATTTCTACATATACACACATATTTAAGACCACCCACGTTCGCCTAGTCGTTAGAGTGTCTGACTACGGATTGAGGGGTCCCGGGTTCGATTCCCGGAGCTGCCAAGGAACTTTCCCAAGGCCTACGGGTCTGGAACGGTGCCCACCCAGCATCGTGATGCAATTGGGGAGCTGCTATGAATAAAAGATAGTGACGATCACAGTGAGAGCCTAGGCTCTCCTCTCCCAACCCGTCTAGTCAGCGTGGGAGCAGTAAACCAACTCCTCCCTTCGGGGAGGTGCTTCATCCAGTAGTGGATTACACATGGCTGTGATTAAATATTATTACACACATATTTAAACAAAAAATAGCAAGCGGCCGTAGCTCAGTTGGTAGAACGTTGGCTTAGCAATCGGAAGTTCCTGGGAATGACCCCAGCGGCCGACTATCCTGACTGAAGTTTTTCCAGGATTTTCGTCAGTCACACCAGGCAAATGCATACAAACTAGGGCCTTGTCGATACCTTCCACCATCCTCTCCCACATTCTATTGTATTCTTAGCCAAAGATGCCTAAAGGTCATAAATAAAAGAAAAATCCAATTCAAATTAAACAAAAGTTGTCTTCATGTGAGGATAGTCTCCGGTGTGAGACCAATGCTTCGAGAAATTAATGAATAAATACCATCGCAGCTGAGGACTAAGTTACACGTTAGTAAATTATTAATTTACATCTTTAATCCTCAGTTCTCAATGCAACTTTTATACTTGAAGTTTCAATATCCTATGTCAAATTTAATAGGAAAAGTCCGAAATATATTCAAGACATTTAGGAAACCAGTAGGTTGCTATTTTCGAACTGATAGGACCGAAATGTCCTAGCCTTGACCGTAAAACAATCAACAATTATAGCTGTAAAATCATATGAAGTATCAACAAATGGTTCCTCTAAAGATTGTTTCGTATAATGGTCGTCCAAACGAAATGGAAAGACACCTTAGTTACCATTTCAAATCAACCAATTGACTTAACGTGTAACTATTTCTTGTACTCCACTGGTTTTCCAAGCATAATAATTGAATTCCCATATCCATTATAATCAAACTTTCAACCCTTGTGTCCAAATTACTGAATTAACGACGGTAAACGAAGTTACTGAAATAACCTATAATATTGATATTAAAGCGAAGAGTACATACGTGATTGTTTATAGTATATCTCTTTCTTTACAGGTTATAATCAATAGATGCAAGGAACTTGGAAGGTTTGCACTTATGCACTGCATAGCTTCTAGTATATGTTTCTGGTTTTGGACTATTCTGAGGGAAACTATGGACTCGTTGACGTTGCACGGCGGAGGTTCCAGTCTAAGCACCACTATCAAACCGCTTACTACGGACGATGACAGTGACTTTCGCCGTGTAACTCACACGTTTCTTGGCGAGTCTTTGGAGTCTCTGGTCGCTCTGCCTTTGACGTCATACCATGAACGTAAGTCTTGTCAACTACATTTAAATGATAATGCATGCGTTGGATTACTAAATTAGTTTAGTTCGCACGTGTTTCTTTTGCGATGCCCGAGTTAGATCTGGGGTATACATTCGAAGAGCCCTTAAACTTATAAAATTGCATTTTGAATTTTGTGGTACTACTGATTTCCAAAACCTACCATGCTACGTACAGCTACACTAAAGTGTTTCTGATTTTTAGGAAAATTCTTGAATATATTAATAGAAATGTGTTAATTTTATGTTAAAGTGTTCGGCTTAGCGTTTGTTATGCTGATAATAGTTTCTTTCTTGTGATTTTTAAGAGAGAAACATTGGTAATTATTAGTATTAGAGTTGCATATTCGAGACGAGCGTAAGGTACAGTGCTGTATTGCAATACAATTAATTTGTTATATTTAGATTTAAAGGTCTTTGCAAGAGGAAAAGGAAAATTAATTTGTATTTGAACTACAGGGAAGGAATGTTGCACATTTCATTTAATAACATACTGAAATATAAAATTAATAAGACTTAGTTTAAAATTGTTATTCGGAACAAATTTAAAAGTGCGAAAGGAAATACGACTTTTAGAATACATCCGACTCGTCATCTTTCGAAATCTACTTGCCACAATCTATACCTTATTAAAAGCTTTATTCCTAGCATCCGTAGTCCAGGCAGTAACGTCGCGGAATTAGGATTTGGATTAGCACGCGGGTTGACTAGGGTTTACCAGGGTTTCCCTCAGTTTCACCAGGGGAATGTGGAATGGTCCGTAAATAAGGACCTGAACGCTACCTTCCTCCCCTTCCCTGTACGGCCTGAGACAATATTAAATATTTAGATTGTAGGAATCTTTACTTGTGGTGTTGAACGACAATGAACGACTTAAGTAATAAGGAGGAGAAAGGGGGATAGTGTAACCTATTGATAGAACGAAGCAATGCTGTAAATAAGTTAATCATAGGGAAGATAATTCCAGTGAATGCTGAACAGGTGGATACTCTAGAAGGGGATAGGTAAAGTAGCGGCTACAGTCTTGTTGAGGACTATAAAGCGTTGCTTAGCAACGCATAAACAAACTGGAAATTATTTAGAAGATGAACAGATATTATATGAAGTGATTATGGAATATCTATATTAAAAGAAACAATATACGAGCAATATCGTATCAGCTATTGAAATAAAGCACAATAGATGGTAGCACCATACATATTAAATTTCATGTTACAAAACTGGTGATGAATGAAAAAGATAATTGTAACTTTAATTGACATTGACTTATATTTATATAATATTGTAAACAAAGAAGTTTTGTTCTATTTTTATCATGTTTTCTACTGTTATTATTTTCTATATTTCTCATGCTTTCCTGTCTTCTTGTTCTACTTTCTTTATTCTCTTATACATATCCCGATACGCGGTAAATGTCTTCGTAAGATAGAAACTGTAGCATCCACACCCGCGACAGATACTTTAATTGCAAGCATACATGCGGAAATCGCTAGTAGAAGTTGGAGAGCGGTTACTCCTCAAGACGGGACTATTTGGGAGCCCTGACAGTCAACATTTTCTATTTCTGTTTCTGTTATGATTCAATAGGTGTATGAGACGAAAAGGCGTCGCAAGCAAAATACAAGTTTTATATCATTAAAACCTACCCACAAGTGGCAGTTGCATGAAGTCTTTGGACAGCTTGTAAAGTAGAAATAAATATAGGATCCTTCCTCTCTATAAACCTATTGTTGTATATCCATGTCGCCTGCCGGACAACCCAACATACCTTTTGTAGCAACACTCAACCCTGACGAGTAGGGGAATCGAGACATAAGGTATTGTCTACAAGATTGACCTTCCCAAGCCAATTTAGGAAGACTACTACTACAGATGAAGGAGGAAGAAGAGTACTCTGTACGACCCACCGTCCAGTGAAAAGAGACTACGTCACACCAAGGACCAGAACAAGATTGAGAAGCATTTCAATTATCGACCATTTTCCTCTTAGGAGAACCGAAATACTATATTTGGAAGGAAAAGAAAATTCTTTTGAGTAGTGATATTCTAGCACGTGTCTTCTATAGACGGAATCCACTACTCACGTAGGATCGCAACTATATTTGGATTCGAATCCGAGAGTGTAGATGCACATACTAACACACTGGCCTCCAATGTATCCTTTTTTCACTACTGAATTTTCCTCAATGGTAGCTGGAATACAGGACTTCGTCATGAGCCCTATCAAGAAGAAGAAAACAGTTTCTGTGGACTGATCTGCAGAATTGAAGAGAAAAGATCGCTGTTAAAGATCTTGAGTAGAATATTGTACAATAAGCGAAAGCGAAGGCTATATGAACAAGTGAAGAATTAATATTGAAAGTTTACGAAATAATATCTACAAAACAGAGTGAGTAGAAAATGCTTTGTAAATAAAAAGCAGTGTAGAGCATTAGCGATAGAAGAAAGAAGTAGTAGACAATGAAGAAACGGTAACTATATATGCCGTTGTCTATACTTTCACGACGTTTAGAACACGATCCCTTCATGTCCTTCCTGCATACTCTGAAGAAGTTCACGAAAGAAAATGTCGCTATTTATGGAAGAAAATAGGAAAAAAATGGAATATTAGAGGGCGGAGATTAAAAACAACGAAGAAAAAGCGGCTAAAATTCATTAACGGTGACAAAACACCCCGAATGGGGGAACAATGAAAGTGTAGGACCTAAACAAACGAGCAAGTTTAAACTTGCTTGGACGACTTGCTACTATTGATAAAAGTGTGGGTGGATTATATTTGCAGTGCTATCGCATAGTGAGATGTGAAAACAAAACAGGTTCTTACTACAAATGCTGGCCTTTAGAGTATTATGTCTTCATGGCCGAATTTTCGATAATTATGAACAATGTTAGGGTGAACCGTAGTAGTTATTGAATATATATGAAATATATATATGCTTATGCGTGTGTGTAGAGCTGCTACGTAGAATCTTGAATCCCAGGCTAAGACTCCAGTCAGTAGAACACGTTGGTATACAAGCTATTCCTGTAGGTCAGCTGAAGTGTTCCAAATCCAAAAGCACGATTATCTAAAGATTTGGTGGAGACTAGTTGTAGCCAGCGTACAAACCTAGCCAGGAGCTGATGATTTAATTTAAGAGCATAATGCGTCCTTAGTCAAATTAACATCTTCATAATTAGAGCAAAAGCATTCAAGGAAGAGAAATTAGGTAAAATTTATCCTTTCATAAGGTACACGATGATTGGTACAATAGATCAAACAATCTTGTCAGAGTAACGCACTGTGCATACTCATTAAAGTTTAAACTTAAGTATTTTTCTTTGCTCTGCTTGAAATCAATTATAAAAGATTTGACATATATTATAAAAACTTCACACACACTAATAATCAACATAATTTGTAGAACAAAAAAACAACAAACTATTCATACAATCCGAAAATACTTTGTATGCAATAGTGCTGCCATCTCTTGACTAAATTTGCAACTCTGAATAAAACGACAAATACTTTGCGTTGCCGGTTTAAAACTACCAAAACGTGTTTATAAATAATGACAAACTTAAGACATTATATTACAAATCTCTTTCAGACCCTAATGTACTTATCTACAGTCTGAATCCCTCAATTGTGTGCTTTATATCCTTAGAAACGCAGTCATAAACCCATAACAACAATCATCATCAGAAGCTTGATGATGGCAATTCAGACCCATTGAAAATTCGAACATGAAAGTAAGCCTTCAGGGCGACATCATTGTAATAAGTACGTGGTTTCATGAACCAGAGTTCGTGTAACAGTAATTCCACGACTATATAATATGGAATCACTTTTGAAAAAAGATAAAAAATAAAATTGTTAACTGTTTTCTAGTTAACAATGGTAAGATAACAATTATTATGATTCAACGTTACGAACATTTTACCCAAAATTTTACCTTTTATGAAACCAATTACCAACTATCCTGTTTAGAACAATTATTAACTGTTTTAAGATTGACTTTAGCAGTTCACTATGTGGGATAATTTCTTTGCTTTCTTATTCTAGATTCACTTTCTCTTGTAGGAGGAGCTCAAGATTTGCTGAATGTATTTAATGACAGCTCTATCACGAACGACTTCTGTAGAGAGGCTGGTGGGATGTCCTCCATATTTGAAGATTTTTCACCATATCTTTACCCTTTTACCATCGAATACAGCATTCTTGTTGGTAAGTAGGAATAATATCTAGACCTTTTCACCTGGCACCTTCCTTTGTAAACGCTGCGAACCTCGTGATTCCCCTCTCCCATCAATTTATGGCCTTAGAGTAACAGAAAACGTTTGAACTCTAGCATAGCAAATTAATATTAGTTTCTGTATAAAAACACAAAATTATAATGCCTCAGAGTTGAATCAAATACAGTGTGTCCATAAGGTCAATCTCTGATTAAAAACTTTATAACTAACATATTAATTCAGGCATGTAGCATTTTATTCTCATTGAGTTTTTTTATTTCCTCTTTGCATTGACGTGGCCTACGTGTACGAGGTGTTGCAGCCAAGGGTTGAATCGCTGTCGAATTCATAGAAAGCTGAGTGTTCTTTTCTTTTGCGGGTCGAAATTTCCAACACATTTTCAGACAATGTACGGAAAAACAACACCTAAGGGAATAACAATATAGTGGGAAATTCAAGGAGATCGTAAACGTTTGTAATACTCCACGAACTGATCAGTCACTTTGGTGGAAGATACTATTGAAGTAGAGCATAACATGCGAAAACGAAGTAAAAATAAATAAGTAAATGAATAAATAAAATTAAAAAAAAATCCATTCGACGTGCCTCGTGACTACATTAAAGTCTACAAAATTTTACACGCACGATAACGTTCCCTTGCATACAAGATCAATCATTTACATCGAAAAATATCGTAGGGTCCTTGAAAACTAAATTCAAATTGAAATTTACATCGAAAGACCGGCAATGTCGTTGGAAATTTGCAGTGGAGATTTTGTGTCGAAACTCTTAGGATTAACTCCATATTTGGGGGACATTTTAGTAACTATTGGTTTCGGCCCATGTCGAGTATATGAGTGTAATGATTTTAAAGTAGAAACATTCGTGCCCCAGTCGGAATTCGAACCCGAAACATTCTGGACCATTGTTTGACGCCTCAGAGCTCACGACCAACCGAATCGACAATGACAATGAGTGCCTGAAACATGTTTCTTTCTCTGATCAGACTGCTTTCTATATCGCTGATAAGATTAACGGATGGGGGTCCATAGTATCGAAAGATCGTGTACGAGACCAGAGCTTTGGTGCAATGCAATGCAGAATACAGTAATTGGTCCGTTCATTTTCGTTATAGCTACTTTTACGACTACTAAGTAACTGGATAATCGGCAGTAGTTTCTTGTGACTCAATTTGAAGACGATCAATGAGAAATAATTAATCTTACAATGAGATGAAACACCATGAGCTCGCTTGATAACTTCACTAGATTTCTCCTTCTGGGGTTATGTCAGAGATATAGTGTGTGTGCATCCAGATATTGAGACATTACTGGCGATATTATGACAATCTCTCCAGAGATGTTGGCCAAAACCCAGAGCACAGTGAACTTACAGCAATTTTCCACCAAGTTTGGTATTGGAAGTCTGCAAACTTACTAGAATATTGTAGCAAAGTGACAAGTGAAATATTTGCTACAAACATGTCTCATCAAATATGTTACAAACCCTTCATATCAAACTTGCTACAAAACTGTCTTGTGAAAACGTTGGTGAGCCAACATCAAGCCTGTGAAGAAGAAAAAAAAAACTTTCAGCAGTGGGGTTTCGTACCTAGAATCTTCAGATTTATGTGTTGTCCGTAACCACCACCCCATCACGATTTCTGCTGACTGCCTTCTATTTTACTAGTTCTTTTATGTTACGAAGACTGTTTATGAAGTAAAGATAAGCATCAATTTTTCACAAGCGAACCTCCTCAGAAAAATCAAAATGATATGTACTTTACTGCTCGGGTCGGTGCCATCTTGGTCTCTGTGTTGCGTATAATGAAAGAAAAGAATAACTATTCAACATGAATTGTTTAAGTAATTTTTGTAAAATGCGTACAATTTTCAAAATTGTGCAAAATGTTGGAAAACACAAAGGGAAGGAAAGGGGAGCAAATATTTATTTATAAGTACGAACAAAAAGAAGAAAAGTTGTTCAAAAAAGATTTATTTTTATTGAACCCCAGTTTTCCAGTTAGTAATCCAACACGCTACCATTACGCCAAGCCAAGAGCTACTTAGAAGCACTTTTTGTAACTTAATTTATCCTTCACGTAGCTAATCAGATTACTAATAGACGCCATTCCCCAATCTGATGCGTCTGGTTTGTAATTGCCAATTTTGCCACAACTCTGCATCAAACTTGATATGGCATATTCGTAACGGTAAACAAAAATCAAGGCTAATACGGCATGTTCGTCATCATCAGTTTTTTCCACAACTCTGTACCAAACTTGGTGCGTGAAGTTCAGCACCGCAACGGAAAATCAAGGCTAGTCCAAACTTGCGTGCTATCTGGGCACATGAAGTAGAAATTAATTATTGCTTAAATATAGTCCTAGTCAAGGAAGTATGTCTATGTGAAGGTTTATTGATAGTGTTCCAGAAACTTTGTGAATTTACCTGAGGAATGTTGTAATCAGGGGCGTAAGTACATTGCCACTAAACTCTGCGTTGCGGAGGGGGCCATACAGGTGACATATAATTAGGTGAAAATGAGTGAATGGGAAACCCAGAGAACATGACAAGAAAAGTCACCGCAAAGTTCGACTTTAAAGCTTTCTCAAAGTTGGTTAAATGGAGGGAATTTTTGGCCTGGACAGGAATTTTCACGCAGTGGGGATAGATTCTCTGTGTTAGAAATCTGGCAATACTGTTGTGGACAGTTAGCGTGTAGTTTTTACCGCCGGCAAGAATTGGCTCGAATTTCATACGTGTGTTGCTGCTAAAGAGACAAGGAGCTTTGAAAGTTCCTAGCAGGGAAGGGTTACGCCACTGGTTGCAATATGCATATCTAACAAACATATAATGTTAGTTATAATGTTTTATACTCAGTAAAAACTTTATGAACACCCAGTATATCTTGCGTGTTAATTATTTACATACCTACTATATACAGTAAAATTATTCCTAAGTAATGTTTTGCATAACAAACCAAGAACATTATAAAACATTCTTTGCTGCTCACTTCTCAAATATTTTAAATTCGCTCCTTAAAAATACTTAAAAAATTAATGTCACAATGCACGTTGTAGATAAGAACATTGTGAGAGACAGAGAGATGAAACCCAATTTTCAGGAATAAAAAAACAGTATTTTCCATTTGAGCGGGTTCAAAATAATAATAATAATAATAATAATTTCCTTACACTGAAGCTAGTAATTATAAATCCCACCATTAATTGTCGTTATTCTATGAAATCATAAATACTCACATAATTAGGACTTGCAGTAAGTGAACTGTAGGCGATCATTATGAACCAAGAAAGTAAAACGTACTTCTCCTCTGGCTCAGTCTCGCTTCTCAGGTTAGAAACCAATCCCCAAGACGCTAACGCTTTATTCCTAAACAATTGAAACAATAGCATCCGTTTGGGAACCATTTTTAATTTATTTTTATTTTTCTATACGATAGAAAAAGAACACTTGCATGAATACGTGGCTAGAACCAGTGTCTTAGTATATAGAGTTAGGAAAAAGACTTACATCACGTTTAAACTACTAGCGTCAGGAGTCATTAGAAGGCTGAAGTAGAACTCAAGTTCCTTCGTGTACTTTTGGTACATTTAGGCCCAGTTGCACGAAACATTTTAATTCCTAACACTTAACCCACGAACTACCCCCAGTTTTACAATCGACCGCTAAGTTTCTAACCAGCGCTAAGTAGAGGAGGCCAAGTGATAATTTGCAATGCAATATATAACTTGGTCTCAACTTAGCGCTGGCTAGAAGCTTAGCGGTCGATTGTAAAACTAGGGTTTAGTCTATCTATAGAAAGCCGAATGTTTGTTTAAACACGATTTAAATGTACATGCTTTTATTGATTTCAACCAAATTTTGTGTACGTGTTCCTTGCGCCCAGGCACAGGAGCTTTGGGTATTTTGATGACCGGAACTCAAACCCGAATCTCCTAGTTGCCGGTCGGATTATCCATTACACCACCACGGCACGGTCAATTTTCTGTGTGTACATGTAGAATTCTTCTCACACCTTGACATTCTCCCAGCCCTAGTAGCTGGTTACGAAGTTCAAAGTACTCTATTTGTTTGGATATTTTTATTGAGGAATTTGCTCTGCAAACGTGCAGTTCGAAAGAATAGATGTTATTCCTTTTTAACAAGAACTGAGTGACAGAAAAATTGACAACCAATTCTCAAAGCAAATTTCTCAATTAAAATCTCAAAACACATGGAGTGCTTTGACTTCATAAACAGCTACTAGGGCTGGGAGAATATCAAAGTGTGAGGAATATTCTTTATACACAGGGAATTGATGTACCGTGGTGGTGTATTAGATAGCATACGCGGTTGGCAACTGGGAGATCCGAATTCGAGTCACAATCACTGCGGTTGTCCATTTTTCTATGTTAATTTCAAGATATACCTGACACAAGGCTCTTGAGAAAAAATAATTACATCTATTGTCCTTTTGTTTGGTCAAGATTGAAATTTTAGTCTGAGATGTACTGAGGTTCTGAAGTTCGTTTTATATATCTACATGGACCATATCATCCTTCAGTTGGTCTAATAGGGACATCAGCAATGTGTCATTTTCTTACATTCTATGTACTGCTGATATTTAGTTTTAACTGTTTAAGTATATTTTGAAAATAAACGCTTGAACATAAGAATTTAATTCAAACTTTGATTTGTGTTAAGGTCTTTTGGGCTCTAACACAAGAATAAAAGTTGATCTAACCCTTTATAATTTCCTTGTAAATTATTCGTTTTAGTGTATGTATAGGGTTGTTTTATAATTGTCCTAGTCTTCATGTGTCCATGTGAACGCCCTTGCTTTCAGTGGGAGTGGACCCGGGAATCAGTTTCGGTTTGATCCACAACTGTGTATGAATTTGTGGAGTTATTTAGTTAAAGGTGCAGCGAAATGTGATCTAGTAAGTCAGAAATATGGTAGACGACCCTATAAAACTCTACCGAAAGAAAATGCACTCTGGAAGTTTCAAGACCTTTCGAACTGTAACGCTACGCATATATTTCAATTTCAAAATTATGTAATTCATTTATGTTATTTCTAATGACCCTTTCCATCTGAAATCAGGCACTACAAAAAAGTACCAATGATGATTAATTTTATATGAGGTCTTTATGGACATATTAGAGCTCCCATGTTGTTTCAATTAAAAAAATAAATAAACACTGTCGAGATATTCCTTTGTAAAGTTCATTGTTCATCATTATTAAAACTCAAAATGTGATATATTATACTTAAATACATTTGACTATAATATATCATATCTTAGCAACTAATTAACGCAAGGAAGTCATTCTTTTTTATATGATATATATTTGTGTGTAGTTTATGATGTTAAAAGATTACTCCATCATTTGAAGAGGGCGAACAGAAACTGTGACAACTCAGAAAAAAATATCGAAAATTCCAATATTTCGGAAATTTCTTTTACTCTCTTCCGTAACACAGTACCGGTGGAAATTTCTTTTACTCTCTTCCGTAACACAGTACTGGTACCGGTATGTACATGTTGTTTATACCTGTGAGTAGTACTACTACTAGATACATTATCGCAAAATTATCTTAATGAGGTCGAGTCTGTTACTTTCACTGTAACGGTAAAAATTGATTGTGTTTGAGAAATTCGAAATATCTGGACACCATTTTCTCAGATAACACATTCTCAAGAAAACTGATTTTTCAGTATAGTTGAGAGCCTTATGTGTTTCAAAAACTGACTTAGTTTTATAATTGACGAGGCATTGGTTTAGATTTTACAGTTAAGTTTCTTTGGGGGGGGGGGGGGGGAAAGAAGAAAGCGTTCATTAGACACTTCGGGAGTTACTGACTTTGACAGGAGAGGTTACCTCAATGACCGATAATTCTTCTCTTTTTCTGTCAAATTCAGTATCTCCAGAAGTGTCTCGCGAACGCATTTTTATTTTTTCAGGAAATATTTTGACCTTAAAACCTAATAAAATGCCTCGTCGATTATAAAACTTTGGTTAGGTTGGTTTGTTGGTCTAGTGCCTGAAATGTATCTAGTGGTTGGTCAATTTTTCGAACTATACTGAAAAATCATTTTTTTAAGAGGCGTTTTCTGAGCAAATGACGTCGAAATATGGCTGAACTTTCAAATTAAACAATTTTTTGTAGTAAACACTTAGCCATAAAATCTACGCCAATAACTGGTCGATAAGGAAACTTGGTCAACTCTAAGAACACACAAGTGTCTCAATGATAATGAAATATCATTTTTTTTAAAAATTGTGTTTTCTGATAAAATGGCACAAAATATGCTCAACTATACAAAAACAACCAACTTTCCGTTGTTGTTACAGAAAAAGTAACAGTCCCAACCTCTCTAACGTATTTATGCGATAAATACGTTACTCGAAGTTGTAAACAATAAACAAGTACTTTTTTTTTCAGAAGAAAGTAAAAAATCCGATATCTTGGAATTTTCTATTTTTTCTCCAAAGTTGTGAAAACCTCTGTACTCCCTGTATAAACGATGTGGGAGTAATCTTTTAACATCTCAAACTACACACCAATGTCTATCTTGATTTTGAAAGCTTTTTTTGCTAGCTGTACAAATATATCTGGTGTAGTAAAAAGTAATCCATTATTTTGCCAATGGATGGCTTCAGTGATCTGTATCTCGCGTTGTATAAGTCCGATCGGGTTCAACGAGATGGCGTTCAAACGATGAGATTGCGTACTACAAACACTGTTCAGATAGTTGTGATGAGTTGACTCAGTGTTGTGTGAGCGAGCGTCAAAATGGACACTAGCAAAGAGAAAATACGCTATATTTTACAGTTTTTCTTCGATAAAGGCGAAAACGCAAGCCAGGCGGCTGCAAATGTGAATAGTGTTTATGGTCCTGATACTGTAACAGCCAATCACGCGCAATTTTGGTTTCGTCGATTCCGTGCCGGTAATTTTGACGTCAAAGATGTACCACGCACTGGAAGGCCAAGTGTCGAAAATGTCGATAAAATCATGGACATTGTCGCGTCCGACCGTCATGTAAGCACTGTTTCGATTGCCCAAGAGCTAAACATTGCACAAAAAACCGTGTGGAACCATTTGCATAAGGCTGGATACACAAAGAAGCTTGATGTATGGGTGCCACACGAGTTAACGCAAAAAAACCTCATGGACCGAATTTCCATCTGCGAATCGCTGCTGAATCGCAACAAAAGCGACCCATTTCTGAAGCGGTTGGTGACTGGTGATGAAAAGTGGATCACTTACGACAACGTCACGCGAAAACGGTCGTGGTCGAAGCGCGGTGCGCCGGCGCAAACGGTGCCCAAGCCAGGATTGACGGCCAGGAAGGTTTTGCTGTGTGTTTGGTGGGATTGGCAGGGAATTATCTACTATGAGCTGCTCCCCTACGGCCAAACTCTTAACTCGGAACTATACTGTCAACAATTGGACCGTCTGAAGGCAGCAATCGCCCAGAAGCGCCCAGCTTTGGCCAATAGGAGACGCATTGTGTTCCATCAGGACAACGCCAGGCCACACACATCGATAGTGACTCGCCAGAAGCTCCGGAAGCTTGGTTGGGAGGTTCTTATGCATCCACCTTATAGTCCGGACCTGGCACCGAGTGATTACCATCTGTTCCTGTCCATGGCGAACACGTTTGCTGGTGAAAAATTCGCTTCAAGAGAGGCTTGTGAAAATCGACTGTCTCAATTTTTTGCCAATAGGGACAAGGGCTTCTATGAGAGAGGCATCATGATATTACCTTCCAAATGGCATCACGTTATCGAACAAAACGGCGCATATGTGACCTAAATCGGATCATTCTAACTATGGTAAGTCAAGCCTTCAATGTCATGCAAAAATAATGGATTACTTTTTACTACACCAGATATATCATATTATAAAAGAATGACTTTGTTATGTTTATCGATTGCTATGATTTGCCAAATGTAGTACAACATACCACGTTTCCAGTGGCAGAGGTAAGCAATTGGGGGCCTTCCCGCGGAAAAAAAAGGGGCCCTTTGATAAAATGCTTAAAATTACACGATCTCTGAATATATATAGCCTACAAGATGTATTTTTAACCTTTATACCTTTGACCTATATAAATAAGTTACTTTACTGATAACGTAACGGCACGACACATTTGACTGACTAATGGAAAGTGGGAAAGAGGAACCCGTTTAGTGTTCAACGAAAAAAAAAATTGAGAAAAAAATAAAATAACATATTACAGTCTCGTCTAAGTAACAATAAAATATGAAAAGAACATATAACTTAGAAACTTAACTAAACTTAATGTGTTAACTGCAATTTTTCGTGAACAGGCACCAAAAACATTTATAACTTTCTTTCGCCTTTCCCTTTCTTTCACTATTTTTAGCACAGTTCAAATTTCAACACGAACTCTTCATTTCTGCACACAGTTTAGTTTACATAGTCTCTACTCTACGTTATTTCATTTACAGTGTTGGCATTTACAGATTTACATGTAGGTCCATAGTTTACTATTCTCCTAATCATTTTTAAACGTAAGAAACTGGTCAACTACTTTACTGACAACAACCTTTTGCCTTTCTTCGTGTTCAATGCTTAAAATTGCCGGATTACTTGAACGCATTTGCGCCATGGAACTTCTTAGATATGACTTTATCAAACTCAGCGTAGAAAAGCTTCTCTTTGCTGTGGCTGTTGTGACTGAAAGGGTTATTTAAAGTTGTAGAGCAGTAGTCAAATCTGGGAGGCAACTGATAAGGCAAACATTTTCATCAGCAAGTAAATTCATTATACCCCTGACGTTTTTCTTTTCACTTATTTCTTTCCCTAGCAATGTTCTAAAACATGTTACTGGTCAGGAGTGATTTTGAAAGGTCTGCTGGATATTATTAATGTATCATTCTTACAGCATCACTCAGTAAGAGGTTATTTACTTATTTCTAGGTGGTTGGGTTCCCCAAAAGTAATTCTAATACAGAATACTCTTTATAAACTTTTATTCCCTCTGTTGTAGACTATCGTTCGGAAGTTTTTCATAAAATACGGTCTTTGACCAAATTAATTTTTTATAAGTTGGTAAAGACGATGTAATATTTGTTCACACATTGCTTTTGGGGTCCCGTTCAACGCACGGAGCCACGAGAAACAATACTGTTCAGTGTTATTTAATTATTTTATCAACCTTACACAGGAAGTGTACATCATAATTTAAAGTTGTTACAAAACTCTTTAATTGTATAACTTTTGTAACACGCTCTGGTCATTGATTTGTATAAGAAATGGCACGAAAATATCATTCAATTGCAGTTTCACCTGTACTTAGACATACAGCCTAAATAGATTCTAAATAGATAGTGAATTATAATCTAAATAGAATTACAGACCTCGAATAACAACTTGGAAACAAGAGAAACAGTAATATTAAGAAAACAAAATAGATGCAATATTAACCTAAAAAACTAAAATATATATAAAAATAATGTTTCGATAATCAAATGATTACTGATGAGGTGATGCTCCTCATAAGCACACAGCTTTCAAAAACAAACATCCAAACGTTGTAAATAGAAAAAATAGGCAACTTTGACAAAAATCCAACTCTAGACAAGTAAAGAGAACCGTTAGAAATGAAAATGAAAAGGATAGGCAAATTCTTTAGATCGGCGGAAGATACAATTCTAGTGTCTCGAAAACTAACATCATAATCAAAATTGTTTGTATATATACGGAAACTGGAGTAACGGGTTTGTTGGTGTCGGAAAAATAAAGATATTATTTGTTTCTGAGGTTTAAGGGCCAGCCTATGACTTCCACATAAGAGATACAACAGGTTACGTATGTTACGACTTTGTTACTCTGACAGGTTTCTTTGGGATGTAAAGGGAAGTTACCATCTACAGATACATAGTTCGAGACGGTAAGTGGGGCATATCCTACATGAAAATTTATTGCATTTGTGGGTGGAATATACACCTCAGTTTAACCAGGTGAATGCCAGGATGATATCTTAAGCAAAGCTGTGGCTGATACCTTCTCCATTTCCTAACCACCCCATCCCGACCTGAGATAAATATACCAAAAGGACAGGACATAAATTGAATTCAAATGAATGGAAGTTAGAGGCGCATGAATTTAAGGATTTGTGCTGACTGTGATGTTTCTAAAACTGAGACGAATACTGATCTGATGTCAGGATCAGATTGGAAAGTAGGAAAGTGGAAACGATTACATTCCTTTTCTGACAGAGGTGAGAAACTTTTGTGCCTTTCTTGGACTGGTCCCAATCCAGAAACGTAAATTTTGCTTCAACTTTGGTTAATTTATTGTAGAATTTAGCGATTCAAAGAACCAGTGGGTTCGAATCGGTGAGAGCGGATTGAAAATGTACTTATACATGTCGAAAATCTTTGGTTACAAGGTTGCCTCAGTTGAAGAGGGTCAGTTGAAGACCATGGTAGCAGATACAATGGAATTTCTCTGTCCTGTGAAAGTAAACAAGAAAGGCATAATATTTTAGTGTGATAAGGATGAGAACTAGAATAAAGTACTTATTGCACATAGTCAAGTTGTTTTTCTGTAAACGGAAGTGATCAGGATATTGTTTTCTGTAGTAATGTCCAAGTCAACAATGTGACTTCGTTGTATACAACGGAAATAGTTTAATTGAGGTAGAAATGTACCTAAGATGACTTCTCTGTGTGTGGGCAGGGCAGAGGAGAAACTTCTCAAAGAAGTCAAGTGCTGGGTGTATCGGAATCTGATTCAAGCGTGAAATAAACAGATTGGAATCCTTTTTGAGTACTCATAATAGTGCCACAAATGTAAAAGTAGTTACTGTTTCCGAAATAAATTTTAGCCAGTGAGGACCAGTTGGACATGAATGTGAGAAATGTTTGTATATAGAAAAGCAATATTTAAGATAACAATAGCCCGGAAGTGAGGGAATTTCCAGAATATCTCTAAAACAAGATAAATGTCGAACATGTAGGAAGACAACGTATAGCCATGAGACTATTGGAAGTAGTTAATATAAGCAGAAAATTGATCTAAGGCGGAATACAGTTAACTACACGATGAGTCTACCTAGATTGTCTGGTTTGTGCATTTTTCGTAACAGGTAAAAGATAGCTAGACTTGGATTGTCGACTACTAGGTGTTTAATGAACATCTATGCACATTATGATTTTTTTTCTTGCAATTGTCTAAGTATAAATAAGGTTTTCCTTTAGATAGTTTTAGCAGACAAAATCTAGCATAATTAATCCTTATCATAATTTCTTTCTTTCAGTTGGAGTCCTGTTCATAATTTGGCAGCACATAGGAAGTTGTGCAGGACAAGATGATCCATCGCATGATTGTCATGCCCTCCCCATGAGCTATGAAACAGGTTTCTCAAGTAATGTAGTCATTCACGCTGATTGCCATTCTGCCAATAAAGGACTGTTTGCTGGTATGATCGTCCTGGTTGGCTCCGTTGTCAGTATCATTTTATTCTTCATCACAATGGCGGACAAAGCCTATATAGACACGGGTTTACTTGTAAACTCTGTAACGGAATTAATATTGTTAGTTCTAATGACAATAGCAGTGATATTTTCGTATCGTCAATTAACACGACTGGATGTAAATAAGAACCCCATTTCTCAACTGGATGATCTTCTTCTCTTCATTTGTATTCCTGCATTCTTCCTGTACGCGATATTTAGTATTGTACCTGCTGTTGAGAAGACGAGCTATCTGTCTATAGTAACTATACTACTTCAGGTAAGTCTGTTAATATTTCTTCATAGAAAACTTTGTCTACCGATACAAATTCAAAGATACGTAGAAAAATTGACCAGTGTTCAGTGTGGATATAACCATATCTGTAGCTTATAAGTGCTACTGAAGTAGCAGAAGCACGAACACGTTTTGTATCTCCAACACTCAGAGCCAGACTAAGGTGGGGGCTAAAGGGACCATAACTCAGGACTCCCATTGGTTCAGGGGCCGCGCCAAAGGTAAACCAGTAACCTTTGTATATAGTAACAACCACAGGAGACAGATAACAGGGACTCTAATATAGTCAATAGCCCAGGATCACCAAATGGCTTAATCCAGCACTGCCAACCAGTGGCGGATCCAGGATTCTGGTGAGCGGAGGGCTCAGATAGCCTAGACCAGGGATATTTTTGATATTTTCCCGCTAAGTGATTTTTTAAGTATAAATTGATCATATTTCCCGTCGTACTGTTAAGTTTGCTGCCTCGTATTGCTGAATCCGTCACTGCTGCCAACACTTGGCGGCGTTCTGGAGTACTTTTTAGGATTGAGGAATATTTCTGTCAGGTGCTATGTTAGACACTTCACACCCTGGAGTTACCTGATGCACCCCTCAGACGAAACATTCTTGTGGGAAGGAAAAAGAATAATGAAAGTCAATCAGCCTACAAATGAAATATTGGCGGCGATTACCTGTTGTAAGAGGGTGGGGTGAGTTGAAAAAAAATCCCTATGGTAAAATTAGCTACAAACATTTACTATACATAGTAAATACGAAATTGTATAAAGTCATGCGCACATTTGCTTCACTGATTTCAATATAATTTTCATAATTATCCGTCTGTCAACCACTCTAATTTACCTCACTGTAGATATAGTTTCAAGGTTAATTGGGATTGAAGGCGTCTCAGATATTGGCTTATCAAGGAGGAACATGTCAACACTTTAAGCTACTTTCTAGTGTAATGATATAATAGACAAATATTGCTATAAACATTAACCATTTCTTCGGGGATTTTTGGAGTGCTTTTTTCTTCAAGTGAAAAAATTTGATAACACTGTGATCTTCAACTTTATCCATAAAGCAGATCGTACCTTTCGTATGGTTGCCGAAGATATCTAATGTATGCGTACTACATAATCTTTCAGAAAATTCCTCCTATAAAAGAATTTTTAACTGTATCATATGTATTGTCTTGTGATACTAACAGAAAAGAAAGCTTCAGATGGGGCCGAAAGAATATACATTCACATAAGTGTGTCACGTGCTTAACAGATGAGTAGTCGGGAAACTGCCAAGCAAGCGAGAGATTGGGATTCAATTCATTTTCAGTGAATAACCAATTTTTCAGTACAATTCTCAGGTGCTTGTACTTGTTACTTCTTCTTTAAGCTGGACGTGCACATCACTGTACTAGATCATATGATACCTTCTCAAAGAATATTATTTTAAATTTTAAAATGGGGAAAGCCTACGCAGACATTGCAAAAAACGAAAAGCGGGTTTAACTTGGGTTGATAAAAGAGTAAATTAGTTTATCTATTGGAATAAACAAGTGGATACATCAAGTTTTATTCATACGAGCTTCTGTCTTCCTAAGAACGCTCGATTGGATCGTGTGAAATGCTGTGCTTTTTGTTTCATCAAGTGTCTAGATATTGCCTTTTCAACTTTTTAAATTTAGACGAGGTAACACGATATAATAATGTTTGTATAGTAATGTCATTTTCTAAATTATTTTCTGTTCTATTAGAGAAAAGGAAAGCCTGTCGGAACTATCTGTCATAACATTTTGCTTTGTGTATAATCTTCCTTTCAAAAGTGCCTATTTTCTTCTTCAGATAACTTACACTTGCTTCTAATGTGTAAGTAAAGGAAAGATAAGATTCTTACTCCATTGTTTACGCTAAAAGCTTATGAAAGCACCAACTTGATGTGAAATTAAATCCACTTCACTAAATATTATTTGGCTCGTGGGCGGGAAAAAGGGCATATGTAAAAAATCCTAATTTTTCAGAAGGGCGAGATAAAGTTTATACTTCAGGCATTCAATTAAGACCATTTATTTTGTTGCAAGACTTACGCCTTTTCGACCGATAAAAGGGCATTGTTTTTCTTCATTGAAAACACAAAATTCAGAAAATTGAAAAATAATAACTTATGTCCGTTTGCCTACCCATGAGCAATTTGTACACTTAATTTATATTTAACACCGGGAGGCCAAGGTCCAGCCCGGACTGTAGCACCAACTGGTAAGGTAAGGCAACACATATTCTACATTTGTTACAATGTTCTTTCTCCTTGTGCGATCACAAATTATAATCTTGAAATGTAACTTGAAGCTTATATACTGTTTTATGTTTTTTTTCATTTTAAGAAATTCTAATTCTCTCTCATGATCATTCTTGTATTTCTTTTCTTTTTTTTTAAATTTGAACTGTTGACATATTATTAAGAATAATTATAAACATTAAATTTCCTAATAAATAATGTCGTGCATTAAACAACGATAAAAAAATTCTAATAAATTCAATTCTGTAATTAAACTACAAACCAAGCGTCCATAACTCAGCTGAATTGGTAGAGCGTTGGCTTCACATTGGGGGAGGTTCTGGGTCTTGATATCAGCGGTCGACTATCCTGACTGAAGCTGCTCTACGGTTTGTCCTTAGTTACACCAGACAAATGCCGGAATGGTACCTTCAACATAAGAGCTAGCTAGCCTACTCCTTCCTGCATCTTTTTCCTAACGTATCCTAGCCTGTGCCATAGATGTTTAAAGGCCATAAATAACTCAAACGAAACTACAATTTAAAACTTTATACATTAACTTGCAAAATACAAATGCATACATCTGAGGCGTTCAAAAACCAATGATGATCACGAACCTATTTCACTTTCCTGGAGTTTGAGTTAATTACGCAAATTGTTGGGGAAATATTTTAGAGGTTAGGTTTTTATTCATGTTCTCTTCTGATTATTGACGAGCGTAGGTTTATTATACGTACGAGTTATAGCTTAAAGGACTTGATTATTATGATAGTATTACTACTACTACTAAATAATAATAATAATAATAATAATAATAATAATAATAATAATAATAA
>JAGDQP010000817.1:103727-141358 GCA_022664845.1 Lepisma saccharinum
TAATAATAATAATAATAATAATAATAATAATAATAATAATAATAATACGAGTCATTCTCGGAAAATGCCGATAAATGGGGTCCGTGACGATTAATTTGGCGCCGCTCTCACAGTTACAATGACTGAAGTTATAGTTCTTTACCAGAACATGATAAATTTTGATACTTTTTTTTAATCTAACCAAAATTGACCATTCGGAGAAGACAGAAACCATTATAGATCGGGCAACGGCTATAGTTGCTTTCATGTTGGACCAGTTTTGGAGAATCTGAGAGAACTCCTTTCTATTAACGCATCAGTACTCTAACCATATGAAATATCAAAATTTACACTTTGTCGCCATTTTGATTTCCTTCTACATAGACCAATCACGTGATAGGTCATGACTACGTTAAACGTTACCAAAGCTACCAATGACTTGAACTTCAAAAACCATGAGCCCTGTGTGAGTCACCATTTTAGCTCTAGAAACCTAAAACATGCTTGCTCCTTCATCATTATTATTCGACGACCAACATTTCAAATTTCAATTTAAGCCCTGTGGAATAGTGAAATTGAGTGGCCTGTACTATAATCTTATATGCGACAGTATAAAGTGCAATTGTAACTGTTTTCAGGTTTTCAAAAGTAACTTTAGTTTTATAAATTTTTGGGTTTAGTGTACGGCATTTCCTGAGAATAACACCTATGATAAGGATTTAGGACTGCAAAGGTGTCTTACATTTTTTCTTGTAACGTCAGAGAGACCAAAATTAAACAACCCTGAAAGAAAAATTAAGACAAATTGAAATATAATTGGTGGTATTTTACTTTCTATAAGCATAGATATAACATTGAATATAATAAATAACAAGAACTTAGGATTGTCATGTGCTCAACTGTCTTTTTAATCTGTAGAGAATCCCGTATTTACTTAACTCCTTAATATTTTGGTTATATTTATTGAGATTCAGACCAGAATAAAAATATATTGTACATTTTCCTAATAAAGCTTATTTTGTTCTGTTTATTTTCAGGTGATACAAGTTCTACTACAAACTCCTTTCATCATTGATGGTCTCCGAAGGTGTAGTAATACCCACGCATTACGATACGAAAAGCCTGGCCGTGAACTCATCACCTTTCTCATTGTCTGTAATGTTGCAATGTGGATCACGGAGACGTTTGAGATCAAGTCTCACAAAATGCGTGATGACAGATATACTTTCTATGGTGAAGTCTTGTGGACAATGTTAAGCCACATGACTCTCCCATTGACTATGTTCTATCGTTTTCATTCTTCTGTGTGTCTAGTGGATATTTGGAAGTCCGCTTATGAACGAGGGCATTAATATATTTGACCTACACGATCATATTATTGTTGTTGTTATTATTATTATAGGTGAGCACGTGAGGTATGAAACAAGAGATAATTTCACAAAAGAAAATTCGCGAACACGAATGACCAATATTTATATATTTTGGTGTAAAATAGTGTTCGATTTGTAATGGGGAATGGTTGGGAATTCCTCCTCTCTAGAAAAAATCTTCTCTAGTTCCGTTTTACGAAATATTCCCTAAACCTCGGGGTGAAATAAATACAGTATTTAACGGTTTGGGAAATTATTCCCCCTTTCTGGTAGTTGAACAAATCGGGCTCTGGTGTAAAATATAAAGACATGTTTTCACTTTATCCATATAATATTCATCCTTATTATTAATGAAGTTCTGGACTACCAGTGTGAATCTTAGACCTTGGGAAATTAACTTTACAGCACCTGAGACTACATCCCTGACCTTAACGTAAAGTACCTTTCCGGTATTCCCTTGATGTAACAGAAAAAACAGGGCAGAACTTGAATTTGCGTTGTTGTCTCCCAGTCAAGAACTTCACCTCTTCTCATGATGTATAAATCTCCTTACGTGCTTAGTTTATTGTACACTAGATTCATAGAAAATGGACGATGGTGGAGTTTCAAAGTCGGAACAGTTACACATTAGGACAACACTAAAGCAATATATTCATCCCAAGCATAATATCAGAATCACTTATCAGAATATCAGATATAAAATCCCCATAGAATATTCTTTTGTCAAATTATTCAAAGTTTGAAACTAACAAAATTTCCAAGAGGACATTTATTTTTTACGATTTCCAATGTATTACAGGTCATTATGAACATCAATTGTTGATATTCTACATACAATTATGTGATGATATTCAACAATTACATCTATCGAAACTGTTTAGGAAGCGGCGAAGATAGAGGATGAATTCTTGGACATTCTGGGGGATTTATAAAAAATACGTATTATATGAATCAAACAGCTCATCCTGTAGCCTTGAGGCAAGGACTTTGAATGAAATATGCATTGGTTTGAACTATGAAGACGGGTGTAGAAGTACGTATCTTCAATGTAACTAGTTAGCGCTTTTTTGTAAGTAAATAGTTTAACAACATAATAAACAAAAGAAGGAGTATATACTTGTTGCTTTGGGTTACAAGATATTTATACACATAACTCAAAGGAAAATTGTTCTAGAAAGCTTAGTAGTTATAGGTGAGATCCCTATCCAATGTTACTACAAGATTTGAAAGTCTGATTATGTATCTTTGTATTATATTTGAATAATTGTATAGTGTACATTATTTATACCCCTATCACTGTAGTGTTCTAAGGGTATGTAAAATAAGAAGAAGAGAAAAAAGAGTGCTATTAGTGTTAAATTACGTATTCACTTACAAAACATTCGATGCAAAGTATGTCGTCATATGTTCCTAGTATTATCATGTCGACGAATTCTAAACAAAAAGATCAGTATAGAAAGTAAGACAAGTCTAACTGTCTGAATTCATAATCACATTTTGCTAAGAATTTAAATTCACTGACTTACTAACAATTAACGTGTGAACATTTACGCTTTAATTCCTATTATAAGCTATGATTTACATTTGCATGTATACATATGATATGTACTTACAGCACTCCAATGTTATTTTACTTTTAACATACATATGTATGTAAATTTGCCATACGTATTCAGTATTTTGTAGAGTACAAAATTGTTTTCAACGTTTTATTGCAACACATTTAAAGACAATTTGATTTAATTTTCAAGTGTCAACGTATTGATATGATATTGAAGTATGAATATCGGGATTCCACTAGTAGGAGCAGAAAATAGCGAGATTATATAGTAAATCCATCTTCATGAAGTGGAAATGGTTACTGCATCCTACTCAATAAATACAAAATCATGTACTAAAACGCCTTTGTAAGTGTATTGGTGGTTTTATTGATAGGTTGTTTTGCTATCTACAGAAGGCGCTCAGCTGCTCCTAACCAGCAAGTACTAGTGTGTAAATATATATTTTTTTCTTAAATAAGCTGTTTGAAGTTTCCATATATTGTTAACGGTATAATGTTTCTTATAAGAAAGAGGGGTCAAGATTTTTTAAAAGTACCCTTATTTAGTTTCATGACTTCAGTGCAATATACAATGAATTTTTACAAATCATCTTTCTGTTGTTGTTTAAATACTTGTATTTAAAACAAAAAAGGGAAACATGTTCAACAATTTGTTTATCGATCATACGTGGTTACTTTCTTGTCTATAACTGAGCATATGAGCTCAAATTCTTAACTCTATTATACATTTTAAGAATGTACAAACAGAAAACACAGAAGAGTTTGTATCAATGGGCAAATATGGATCTTAATATTGGTGTACAGATAATTCTACAAAATATGGTTTAAGAGCTCTGTCTTTACTGTCGATGTGCGTAAGCCTTGCATTAAGTTCTGATGATGGTGGTACATGTTCTGCTTCAAGCAAGGTTTGTAATCCTGTAGACCTCTGAGAAAAACTAAATCAATTATGGTTTGCCATTACTTTCTATCTGTTGAAGGTAATGTTACGAAATAGGGCAGTACTTATAGTTTTATAAAAACAAACAATAGGTACGAGTAGCGATCCCACCGAGGACCTCTCGATTACAAACATGGTAATTCAACTAGCAAAGACACCTTTAGTTTTTTTGAGTTGTGATTTTCGTTCAAATTGTGCAAGTAGCTTTACTCACCACTAAAATGGTTCTCTCTTACCATTCTATCTTACTTTTACTGTAGGTGGTGGTCAAGGCTATAGTTATTTGTTGATACTGTAATGGAAAAAGAAAGCAAAATTAAACGGACGAAATTTGAAATTAAGCTGAAATGTTATTCTAAATAATGCGACCATTTTTTGTAAAACTGGCTGTAACCTATAGCTCAACCATGAAAACAGCATACATAGCAAGATTTTGAACTACCATAGATTTTGAACTACCCTTTTTCGTCTACAGTAAAAGGAAAAACTTTTATTTCCTACTTGGGTATTTGGCCACTAAAACTGTCAAATTTAGTATCAATGTAAATATTAGGGCTTTTATTTGTATTCTAACCTGATACGGATCGATGAATTCCATTGATATGGCTTGTTTGAGTCCAATTAATTAAGTTGTACCCCACATAAGAAAAACATTTATGAATTTTAATTGCATAATATTGTCTCTGTTGCTCGTAAGATAAGAACAGCTTGCCAATTCAATTTCAGATAGTTATAGCTCTTTAGTTCCTATAAACTGAAGGTTAACGGCAACAGTAGTACAACCTATTTTCCAGTAAAACTTATAATTTAAACAAACAGTGTTTCACAGGTAATTTCAAACCTAAAATAATTGTGTGTCTTCTCCGACTACGTTTGGTCGACACTAACTCTGCAAAACTAAGTCTCCAAAGTTTTTACTGCGTTTTATCATCTTCTCTAAGAAGTAGGTTGGACCACCGTTGCACTTAACACTGAAATTATTGTGAAATAATTATAACCCCAAAATAAAACGTGTCTTCTTTTATTCTTTCTATTACAATTAATTTATTTCATTCACGTAAATGCTTTCTTTGCAATAATAAAATGTAGAGTCTTCTCAAATAAGTTAACAGCTGAAAGCAGATTAAATTGTGTAATAATTGTAAACTATTTGTTACGATGAATTCTAAGCTTATTGTTATTTGAACTAAATTATTTTGTAGCGCTTGTATATTGTTGTTGTTGTTACTTGTTAGTCAATTTCACTGGGAAAAAAATGGCAAAGAGCTATTTTCTTTTTGTCAAGAACAGTATTCTTTTCATGAATAACCGTTCGATGCACTCAATAAAAGTTTTCGCAAATACCAAGATTAGTTGCGTTTATTTTACAGTTTCACCTTCTGCTCAGAAAACTGAACAATCTTACATGATGTCAAAATACGTATACGTGAATCATGAATACCATGTGTTTGAAAAAAATTGAATTAAGTTTAAAATTTCATCCTATCTGTATGTTTTTAACATCTAATACAAGAATGTCAGGATCTCGGCGTTATCATATCATATCTGCAAAGCCAAAATAATACTGTCTTTAACGTTCTGTGCCAAAATTCTATCAACAAAATTTGACAAACAACACTATTTTAGTATTCGTAAAGTCAAAATACACCTTTTTTTTTTTAAAAAAAAAATCTGACCTTGAAATTTGGAATTTTGATTTCAGATCAAATTGTGACTTGTGATGATGTCCTGCAAGGTGATATAGAGGTCAAAATTCAGTTAAAACATTAACAATTTTCTCCATAGAACATGATGCTTCTGAAATGAACAAAAAATTTTATTACAATACTCTTAAAATAATAAATTTAACTTTGAAAAGAGGGGTGACCTACATAATATTTTAAGTATTAAAGAATCAATTACAGAATATTTTAGACGATAATTTTTTATTAGTATCATCAAAATTTACTAAACATTTTCTGATATTTTCCCCACACTTTTGATATTTCTTACGTTATAATGTTGTCTTTTTGGCCACACAATCTGTTTACTACATTACCCTACATACATGCACTAATTCTAAAGTTTTAATTTAGGCTATTTCTAAAATATAGTATAGCAAATTAAGTGACAATAACTTATTTGGTTTAGTGCCAACAGATTGAACCAATTTGATATTTTTGTATTTCCAGTTTAATCAAAATTCTAATATCAAATGGGCTATTTATGTCCTATGTCACTTCATATTTAGTGCCATGGTAACGAGGTAAACAAGTAGTGTAGTCAGACATATGTGTATGTAGCGTCGCAAATACAATTTCATGAGAAGATATATAAAATGAATATTTTAATAGTAATCAATGTTCATGAGCACTTAAGGTTATATTAATATGGTATCACCAGTTTACTTAATTGAAAGGAGAATAGTAATACGACGAGATATAGTTGTTTGGATTTTCCCACTGTCAAGTGTAAGTATCACAGTTATCAGCGCATATATGGTCAAGGAAGAAAAGCGATTCGAGGCTTTTATGAAGTGTAGGAATTATAAGTCCTTCAAATCCACAATATTTTTTTCCCTGTAGGATGATCCTTAATTCCTACATGGAGAAGTCGCCTGTGGTAGTACATGAGTCACTGAAAATCGTTCTCTTCTTCTTCGATAAGAGGTTGAGACTCACCAGTATTCAAGTATTCAATAAACCTTCAGAATTCAAAGGCATTCACAAACATTTTTGCCAAATCACATTTACTAAAAGCTAAGTTTGTCTGAATTTAGAAGAGCTAGAGACTTGGAGTACGCATAAACGTCAAAGTTCAGCGTACTTTTGTTTGCAATTAAATTTTGGAATCGAACTTATCTAAAGAAGGAAGTAACTCAAATGTTTACCACAACCTCTCTTTCTTCATCTTACTTATGTTAAAGTGTTGAAAATCATTCTCTAGCGATGATTCCCTGCTTTTTCTACATTGGCTTGAAGAGAGAGCTTTCCAAAAGATTCAATATTTTGGACCTAATAACTGTAGGTTTGAAAACTTTAGAAGTCTGAAACTTAGTTCACTTTACTAGTTCAGTATTCAGAGCACTCCAAAAACAGAACAAAAATGTGCAAATTCAGACCCAATAATATTTCATGCAAGCAGTCCAAAAGCCATTTAATTTGTATATAAATCTGAAATTTGACTGTCAGACAAGAAGTAATTTCAATTATCTACATGTAGATAATAATTTATTTAATACTCTTTAGATTGTAATTGATTTATAATGTGATGTACAGGGTGGCTAAAAAATCAGAACAAAATATTGCGTAACACTTAGATGGGTATGAATGGCAATATATTGTGGCGGTATGATGTTTGACATCTATCAGCCGTCTTGAAACTTGTCCGAAATTTTTATATAAACTGACTTGAATCAGAAAATTAATGAATAAATGTCAACTCAGCACAATGTTTGTTTAAAACGTGAATAGACTTACATCAATATCTGATTTGCACTTATGCGGACACAACTTAGGCGGTGTTCGAGAGAAGAAAAATTGCATTGAGATACATCAATTGTTGAGTTTCAAAAGCTTGTTCAAGACTCTATCAATAAATGATATCTCTCTCCAATGATATTTCAATGACGTCATATAGGCCATGTATAAATCAGGTCCACGTAATCTCATTCTCTCAAGGTACCTTTTGAAGTCTCAATATATCATAAGTTATTTGCAGATATGACTAGTAGCTGCGTACAATTTCGAGGACTTGAAAAAGTTGAAAGAGGAAAATAGTCTGGCTTTAAAACAGCTCAAATGTTATAGCTTCATATTCATGGAGATCCTGGATAAGGGTTATAAATTAGGAGTGCCAAAATAATAATATCTGACAGCAAAGCGTTTTTTTTTTCATTTATCCACAGGGACATCTGTCGTTGTCTCTACGAGTATGACTCATCATGAAAAGGCACAATGATGGTCTGCTACTAACATGTTTCATAAAAGAGGAATTCTGATAAATTAAAATTGAAACTTCATATTTGTGAACTTCTTAGCATGTTAAGCCTGTCTTCATTATAAGTTTCTCCATTGTGTAAGTGGAGTAGTTGGCAAATGTGTTGATTTGGATGAGAACCCAATAAATGGAGAAAATTAAGTATGGAATGTTAGAGATAATTGTTTGTCGGTTTGTGCGAAGTAAGGAATAGGGAAGGTTGCGTCTCTGGTCTTAATTGGAGACACTCTAGCACTTAAAAATAAAGAAATTTCAAACGAAGCAGTGCTTGAGCCTACTCAGCCTCCCATTAGTTCCATTTGGGCGTTGTGGTCTCTGCCACTAGACTACAAGTCACAAATACTCAGTGTTAATAATACAGTCACTAAAGTACACTTTATAGATACAACAATAGGTGACGCACAGCTTTAGGGGCATTAGAAATGAAATCAAGGGCAACATATGAGTTTATCAACGTTAAAAGCTTGAAAACCTTACATTTCCAGCCTTTACAGCTTCTGACAGCTACAGGCCGTAAAGTCGAATCGTTTTGATATTGTCATGAGAGGAGAACTAGGGAAGGTAGCTACAAGGATCTAGATGCCAACCTTGTTATTCAACTGGTTAGGACTGGGAGAAACAGAAAATCTAGTTAGGATGATCGGCGTGTGCAGAACCCAAACCCTTGCCCTCTCTCCAAGCCTTATCCGATGTCAACAACAGTTGCCACTAGATCAAAATAGTTTGTTTATCAGACTTAAACATGATACTATTGTTTCTTTATGATCTAAAAATAAAAACAAAAAAGTAACTAGAAAATGTGATTTTAGTTATCGGCTAGTTTGACATGGAAAAATATTTTATTTTAAATAAATAATATTCAAGTTTTAACAGTATTGCAAAACTCTTTTATTGAAACTAAGATAAATAAATAAGTTTCAAATGTAACACAGCATATAGAATAACATTTTAAAACAGAATATAGAATAAAATTTTAAAATAAAATGGTTAATTCTAAATACCTACATTACTGTTAGTTTAATGTTCGTCAATACCCGTTCCTTTTTTTTTTGTTAGTTGCACCTTAAGTTAGAATGAAGTTGTACACAAAGTCACAGTTATAATGCAGATCGTAGAATTTTGTTTGTATTTTAACACTTATTTAGTGGATTTCTTTAAAGTAATAGTTTATACAAATGTCTTGGTGATAATTACACTTCTATAATTAAATTTCAAACTGTAATTTTATTCATTACTGTTGAGTAAATACTACTCAAAATACGGAATAAATAAAAGTAAGAAACTAATACAGGTAACAAAACACAGGTTTGGCCAGACACAAAATGAGTCGCTATAGCATTCTTTTCTCAAATAGCAGCATTGAGTATTCAGGACCATTTAATTATAACAACAGATTAGAAACTTTAAAATCAGTACTGCTGAAGTAATACCTTAACTTCTCACAGAAGTAAGTTCATATTAATACAGGAAAAATTAAAGATTTTAAAATAACATTAACAATTGTAGTCAAAATATGATATTTACCTTAATATCATTTGCACAACACTAAGTACCTGCGTGTACTTTTTAACGTGAAGAAATTTATAACAACAAAATGTAACTGTCGTTACGTTTAAAAACAGCATTTTTTGTTGATAAAACGTGGACGTTAATAGTAGATATTTGAACATGGATCAAAAACTATATCTATATATAGAAACTTAGCCTGGGCTTCACTAAAACGTGAAATTAAAATACATATCTTCTACTTGATGCTTATAATAAATTATTTGAAACTATTCTCTTATGAATTTGTAATGGAAACTAAAGTCTGAAACAGCACAAATAACAAATCATTTCATGGTTTTCAACACAATGAAAAAAAAAATCTTTGTGACTCATAAAAACGCTTATCTCTGAAGGACAAGTCTCTGGTGTTATATATAGTAGGTGCTTCTAATACAATATATTAATGATAATTATCAATTACTTAGATGAAGTGGTGTGGAGTATCACATGTAAACGAATTTACTTTAGTTATCGTGAGAGATTAGGTAACGTACAGTTTCAGACAATATATCATAAGAGAAAGTATCATTTTATAATACCATCACGGTCAGAATTCTTTTCTAATCTATATAATCAAATAAGCAGGAATATTAGTTGAATATGATTGTACCGGTATCTGAAATTACGGATTATTATCAGAGATACTACTGAAAACATGTTTACACATTTTAAACACACAGAGTCTCTATACATAATATTTATACTTACATATTTGGATTAATGTAGTATACGAATTAGGAATATGATGAACAAGACTGTCTCTCCTTTCATTTGTAATTATAGATAAATTATGACAATATGAAGAATGTAATTTGTTTAAATATAGATTCAAAGAAACATTTTATAATGCTTTGATATGGAAATTTTCAAATAGTTAGTTGATAATTAATAGTACAAACAAAAAACATTAACAGAAAAGCCGAAACACATTATACCATGATTAATAAAAAGCGAACATAAAATATAATTTCTTTGCTAAGACTTACATAAGGAAATCATCATTATTCTATTAAAACAAAATATATGATTTCTAATTTTTTTGTTTCTTAGGCATTGTAGTTACTGATCCCCGTATGCAAATTTATAAATATTGTCCACGAATTACTTGATTTGTTTGTTTATTTTTTCATATTTGAAAAATATTCCTTTGCTCAAAATATATATTTGGTTTGAAACATAACCAAACTAATGAAAAAAGGATATGCAACTTCATTGGACATAGTTTTCATAATGTTGAATTCACAAGCTGATAAAAAGTATTGTTTTTAAAATGCCTTAACAACACATATTTTGAAATGAAATCCTAAGGAACTAACATTGTTCCCCTACCCACTGGAAAAATATTATTGTTTTGGGGAAAGTTTTATTCTTCTTTTAAAATAAACAGAAAGCAATATTATGTCCTGAAGTCTCAACATCTTACATACAGTTCGTAATATTTTTATGAACAAGCAATTTTTGTTAAGAAAACAACTTTAGAAACACTGATCAGATAGAGAACAATGTTAGTAATATTTCAACTTCTATCTTATTTTATAAAGTAAACAAGAGTTACTCTTGTTAATTAATTTACGAGGTTACAGAACACAGTAATCAACTAATTATTCTAACTTCAAACAAACTTTATATTGGCTCACTTTGAGAACTTGTAAACAGTTAGAGCGCTTTGGAATCAATACTAGTCCAGTTAATAACTAGACAATACTTAGAAAGAACAAATTAATATTTAGCTGAACACAAATATATGTTTACTTAGAAGAGATTATAAGAACATTGGGCTTTAGGACAAATTAATTGATGTCGAATAATTTATCAAAGTCAAGGCCAGTAGCAGGATTTCTTGAAGCAGGAAGAGTCCGCTTGCTGACAAAAAATTTCCTTCCTTTTACTGGAGGCCTCGGTTTCTGTGGTCGCTCGTACGTCCTTGCTACTTGGCGAGATTCTACTTTTGTTTCAGAAGAAGCAGGTGAAGTGGACTGAAACAGGAAACAGAAATTTGTAGAAGTCAAATACCTACTTGGTTTCTTAGGAGTAACTTAGACTATACTTTTAAAGAGGAGGGATCATTACATAATGGGTCTTTTTCTTAAAAATATTTAGTTCTTTAAAAGAAGTTGATTGTACGAAAAGAATATAACATGTTTTTCTACATTTATTTTATTGTGTGATAAAACCAATTATTTTTAGTCTATAGAAGTATTTTATAACTTTGGATGTACAATATGACAAATAAAATTATCTCAGTGTGGCTTAGAGGTTAGCGCGGACACTTTCTGTCTGTGTGCATAGTAACGGATTCAATTCCCGCCGAGGCCAATTGAATGAAGTGGTTCGGTCTCCACTTTACCAGAATATGTAGATGTTGTTCTTGGAAGCTCACCGGCTCGTTTAGGACGTTAATACAAATTCAATTCAATAGACTTTATCAGAAATTGTCTTGCAATTACTTAGTAACACTCCATGTGAATCCATACGATAGATATTCTTTGAGTACATGAGGCGCTGGGAATACAAGGGACCCAAATCTCAGGACTTGAATGCCATAAAATTCAGATTTAAATTTTGGTATAAAAATATATTTATATACTATACTGAAAAACTATACTTATTTTCTTCAAAACTATTATTCTATGGCAACCATACATGTTTATATTATTGAAGGTCGGCTATGCAAAAACATATTAGTGTAAATGAATGAAAATGTGGTAATGGTGAAAAATTTCCATGGTAATGGAAAATCTATAATTTTGAGTGTTGGACCAGATTTAACGTCTGCTATTGGAACAGAATTGAATTATAATATTTAGTTTGCTCACTTATTAATAATCTAGCTAATTAATAATTATTTTAACATTGTTCTACAAAATCTAGTCACTACTTATTTTGTGATTAAAAGTTCGATTTAATATGGAAATTTTGTTTCGGGAATAAAAATCGTTTTAAGCATGGAGAATTTAAAGTAAACTCAGACCAAGGGAAGTACTTAGTGATGTTTCTTGTTAGACAAGAGCAACCTACTTAAGCAAATAGAATTTAATATATTGTAAGAAATGAAATATAAATATTTGCAGAATGAAATTTTTTGTAAAATATCAAATAAAATGTTTAACTGTTCTAGTACCACTGGTTGAATTTTCTTGAAGGAATATTTAATTTCCTGAAGTCTCTAGATATTGAGACAGGTTGAAACTAATTGTACAGTATGAAGCCAATATTTAATAACATTAATAGAATACCTGATGTATTGTCTGAATCTGAAACTAACGGTGGTTATTTTAAATTTTCATAACGTTTCCTCAAATTAAAGTTAACTGTTTCTTGTAAGCTAAGTTTAATGCAGCATAGTTCGCTCGATTCACTAGAACCTTCATCAGCCACTTGTTGAAGAGTACAAAAAGTATTTACAATATTTATTGACAGTGTTACCATGCAAGAGATTTTACTATATTTATTAATATTGTTGCCATACAAAGGAATTTATTTAGAATATACAGATTTTGTTTTCATTGCCATTCAGTTTTTTCATACAATGTTGACAACCTTTTTCCAATTTTATTCCAATACTAACTGTAAACAGATTGTCCATATAGTTTGAAAAGTCTCTGTATTAATATTGTAAGTACTTTTGTACGGCAACGCTGTAAATAAATATTGTAAACACTTTATGTACGCTTCAACAAGGTAGATAATGAAGCTCCAGCGAATAAAACGAAATATCCTGTGCTAAACTTAGTTTACGAGAAATATAGAGTGAGCTTAACTTAAAAGGAGCCTTAAATAACACTTAGCATAATTTTCTTTAATAATAATGGATAAATATGTTTCAACACAGACTTGGGTTTGGATTTGCAACAAATGAAAAATTACAACATCGAAATGTTACTATGTAGTATTAGAGCAAAGATTACAAGTAAGAAAGATTTCAGAAAATTACTTACGTATGGAGCCTTTGGGTCTTCTGCGTATTAGCAAATATCTTTACACTTATTAAGCTATACACGCTACAGACAACACCATCTTTTGTCAAGATGTTAGATGTGAAAAAAAATAGTAAAGGCAAAAATCTGTGTGCAGACCAATTAAAACATCGTTGGTGTGTGTAGTGAATATTTGGAAATAGAGTTGAAAGGTGAAAAGAATGTGAAACACTAATTCATAATTTTATGAGTTGTGTCTTCGTATAATTGCTGTGATTTTGTTAAGTATGTTCAGTAAAACATATATCACACCCCGGCAATAATACTGTCACAGCTCAGAAAAATTGAAATTGAAAATTTGGATGATTTTGTAAGTGATATTGAAAAGCAAGGAAGAATGGTAACAGGATACTGCTGAAACAGTGTTACATTTCAAAGTTTTCTCTTGGTGATCAACGTCATTATTGTGAGCTTGTGTTCATATAAAATAGTGCCAGTATTGCAGATATATACAGATATTTACTCGGGTTGTGAAATACTGTGAGATATATTTATTAAAGTTATATTGCCGGGTATAGTGTAGTTTCAGGAGTTCGAATACAAATTTTGAGTTGTAACAATATTATTTCCGGGATACTATATATATATATAGTATATTGAAATTAACTATTTCTAAACTTACATAAAATTATGTGTTATTTAATAGGAAATACATTTTTTGTGGAAGTTAGATATGCTTGTTTATTTATGATGTTTAAAGTATCCGAAAATGTAAATAAAATTTTGTTCAGGCTACCCATTTCTCTGTTCAGGACAGAATTTTAAATTATGATATAAAACATTTGTTGGACGGTCCAGTCAATTTCTGAATCTAATTGCTGGGTGATGAGGATAATGTAGTTTCTTTTAGCCAAAATAAATTCTCGAATTTAGAAACTGAAGAAATGTTCAAAGTTAATAGATTTATGGCTTTCAGAGAGTATATTTTATTTTAAATATCACTTCTATATTCCAAAGAAATGGTCTTGCCTTGGACCATTATCCATTATCCAATATCACTACTATGCTCTTTAATGCTATTTATTCTTACATTACCAAGGTTAATATATACCAGGCTGTCCCAGAAGTCTTGCACCATCAGCACACTGACCTGCATGAGGTAAAACTGTGGGAGGATAGGTGTCGCCACCAGTGAAAACTGTTGGCAGGCATATAGGACAGGTTCGTGGGATCAAGTGATGGCAAGTACTGCGTGTGTAGCGAGTGTTCTCGGAAAGTCAAAAAGGGCAACATGAGTGAGGACCAAATTGCAATTTGAGCTGTGCTACGATTTTTATGAAAAAAAAGGACTAACTACAAAGCTGCTCCGGAGGAAATTTTTATCGTGTAGAGAACGAAGCAATACTGGATCGATCGACAGCTTCCCGTTGGTTAAAAAAAAATTACTTCGGGTGATTTAAGCCTCGCGGACAAGCCCCACAAGGGTAGACCTCCGATGGACATTAACGGCCCTCTGCAAGATGCTGTGAGTGCTGAACCACAATCGAGTACACGTGTGTTAGCAGGAGTGGTTGGGACATCCAAATCGACAGTAAACCGTCGCTTGCATGACATGGATTACGTCAATAAACAGCCCTGACAAAGTCCCCATGAGCAGGTCCAGCGCAGAGTGGCAATGTGCCAGACTTTGTTAAAATACCCGCGTGATCTTCGTTTCTGGAGGAGAATTGTGACAGTCGATGAGAAGTGAGTGTTTTTGAAAAACCCTGACACACGGAAACAGTGGGTGAAAAAAGGACAGGAAGCCCTAGCCAATGTGAAACAGGACAGATTTGGGAAAAAGCTCATGCTGTGTGTTTGGTGGAATATTGACGGGATAATTCATTTTGAGTTTGTTCCCGAAGGTCGTGCTGTAACAGGTGAACTGTATTCTGAACAATTACGCCGAGTGTATGCCATTCTGAACGAGAAATATCAGGCATTAACGAAGCGGAAGAGGTTATTGCTGCAAATTGACAATGTTCCGAGTCATCGGTCTCGAAGTGTGACCAACACCCTGGCTGAACTTGACGGGTTTGAGTTGTTACCTCATCCTGCCTATAGTCCAGATGTTGCACCCTCAAATTATGGTTTGTTTCGCTCTCTCTCACATTTCTTGTGTGGTCGGCAATTGAATTCATATGATGAGGTGCATGCTGCCTGTCGCGAGTTTTTCAATTTTAAACCTGCCACCTGGTATGTACTTTGCTGAATAAAGGTTTGTCTTTGTTTCTGATATTCGTGTTTCATTTTCCTCCTTGTATGGTGCAGAACTTTTGGGGCAGCCTGGTATAAAAAAATATTTCTTCAAGCATCCAAATTATGTTCGCTAACAGAAGATCTCAATAAAGAAATCAATTTCTTACTTCTTAGAGGCATTACAGCGGAAAGTTACCACAGAATTGGCTAGATTTAGTTTTAAAAAATATCAAGCAACCTAAAAAAACGAAGCAATATTCAGTGTGTCAAATTACCCATTTTCCCGAGATCATGTAAAATTTGAAATGTGTTTTTATTCAATACCAAATTACACGAGCATTATGCCCTCCTAACCTAACCCTGTTGAAAAGTCTTTTATTAGTTTCAAAACTTACTTTTACGACTCTTTATGTTCATCGGAAGTGTAGGAAAACACCTGTGAATATGATCAAACGTACATCGGTATGACAAAAAGGAATCTGAGAACAAGGGCTAAAGAACGTATGAGTAAAGCCAAAATGTCCAGTCTCTTTTCAGGATTGTGAATGGTGTAAAGTATAACGCCATTCCACATCATCCTTCAATCTGATTCAGAAAGGAACAGGACTGTCAAAGAAATGTGCTGTTTGTATCATAACCGAAAATCTCGCCTTGAACACACACAGAACAGCTTGAATAAAATTTATGTTCCATGTATAGAGACTTTATTCTGCATAAGTAAACAAACTTTTCCAACAATTCAAAAATCATAGTTCCCATTAAATAACACTTATACAATTTAATTTTATGCAAATTTAGACAGACATACAATTGTAATGATTCTCTTTATATATACATTATTGAACGTAATTAACAACTATTATTCAAGAACATAACCCATCAAATGACGCAATAGAATTTTACATTCCTTGCACCTGGCAATTTTGTTTTCAAACATTCACTACACATACTTACAGGTTTTATATGTAGGTTTATAACTTCACTACTTCTTTTATGTCTATCCTTTTGACCAAGGACCAGAGATAGCTTTGTCGAAAACGTTAAATTGAATTTGAATTTATTTTAAGGTCTTTAGGCACCTATAGCTCAGGCCGATAACGTTAATTATTTATTAAGAGTAAAATATTTTCTACTACATTGAGGGGTTTAACACGTAATTAATTTTCTAATTGATAGCCTTCTAGAGCATCATGTCTACTCATAAATTACAAAGACTTTGTTCAAATTATTTACCCATAATAATTACTGGAGCTAATGTTATAATTAAAAGGACTATTATCAAGAGCTGATTATACCTCCAAACTCCATCTGGCGGCTATATTTATATACACATACTATACTTAAATAATTACGTAGTAGCATGTGTTTGTGTGTTATATAATAGTGTTATTTTTAATGTGTTTATGTGCATATTTTTAAGGTGTGAGTATATTTGTATTTACTGTATTTTAGTTTCATGCGACATTTTATATCATTTTCACCGAGCGGCCGTGGCTCAGTGGTAGAGCGTTGGCTTAGTATTCCGGAGGTCGTGGGTCCAATCCCAGCGGCCGACCATCCTGACTGAGGTTTTTCCACGGCTTGTCCTCAGTCACACCAGGTAAATGCCAGGATGGTACCTTCAACTTAGATCCTGACCAACATCTTCCCACTCCTTATCCACCAGGCCTGAGCCTTAGATAAATTAAAATTTATATAATTTTCATTGTCATGGTCAAGTAGTAGAGAAGGCTGATGTACAACCTTAACTTCGCGATATAAAAGAAGACAAATTAAATTGAGATGATTATTGATACTATTACTCAAGAAGATATCTTCAAAACTATATCGTTAAACTTCCTACTCTGATGATCTTTAGTGCATTATATTATATTAAACTTCCTAACGTTTCGATTTAGTACTGAATCTTTCTAAAAAGTGAATGCAAATAAATAGAATAAAAATTAAATCAGAAAAACGATAAATACAGTAGGAAGTTGCTCGATTAAATTTTTATTCTATTTATTTGTGTTCATAATCTGAAGAAGATTTAGGATAGAATCGAAAAGTTCGGATAGGATAGTGTATTATACACCAAAAGACCATAGAGAGTTGACAGCATAATTACGTAGTTTAAAGCTAAACTAAGTCTAAGCAATCAAAAAATTATGGAGGTAGGAGTTGATACATATATAACAGTGAAAATATTTTATGTTGAAATTAAAATTCATCATGCAATTGTTATCACTATTTCATAGCTATTTACTTTCGTTTTTTATATTTTAAACTCATATACCTTTTGTATGCTTGTTAGTGATTCTACAACGGGCGTACGTAGAACAACTTGCGTCAAAGGTGAGTAATTTTCTCTATTATCCGCTTGGCTTGTCATTTCGGGTGACTTCCTACGTTTTACACTCTTAGGTACTACAACTAATGGTGTAGATATTTGTTCTCCTCTTTGAAGGGCTTCGAACTTTCTGTTGACATCATCAGGCTGAAAGGACAAAATATTAAATACACATCATTTCGCTTTCAGTCAATTGTATATCTAACTAAATACAGGGAATTCCACAGTGCCTTTGAGTTGGAGATCGATTACCGAGAACTCGTTTTATAAGGAAATTGTGGTTCTATTTTCAGTGAGGTTGTCTATACAATTTTCTAAATAGAAAGGTAGAATCTCTTGCTCATATTAGAAACAATGTGCCAAAATATTACGCAAAAGCACTTATCATCCAGTTTTAAAAGTAAAGCACTTGATGCGTTAGATATAAATTTTCTGTGATACAGTATTAGTTGTCTTGTGAAGTTGCTAAAAACGGTCTTCTAAACTTACACAGTTTGTCATAACCAGGACTAGTTTAATACTTTTCTTGAAAACCATACCTTGAATCGTTGTATATGAGGCACTGATATGTCGGAAAATTTTCTGCGAAATTTAACAACACGTAGTGAATAGATTTTTCTCCCTAAATACGTATTGTGCAAAAATATGCGCTGCTCTAAAGTATGCTGAAAGCGAACCGTTAAGTGCTGTATTACAGAAAATACTATAGTATTAATATAGAAGCTCTGAAGAAGTGAAAGTCTGGATCGATGGCTGTTCGCCTCACAGTAATTCTTGTGTTTGTCAAGAGACGGTTGACACTACCTACAACATACCCATATCGATTGAAGATGAAATTCTCTTAATATAAAGTGCATACCTCATTAATCCATGTATTCTAAACTAATTTTTGGAAGAACAATATATAAGTAAGCTTTTTTGAGTAACTGTAGTAAAGCATTACATTGCAGACTACACTAATGTGACAAGAGCCGAGGAAGAAAGGTAACTGAAATATTATATCAATTCCATGAATCTAAAAATTTCGGGGGAAGAAATTCAATCTAGCATGTGTATGGCAGGAATTGTCTAGCTGAAAAATGATGCACTGTCCTACATAAATACAAATATTCTTACAAAACATATAGAAGGCATTCTATGTGTCAAAAAAATGTTAGAAGAAAAAGGCAATATAAATGCCTATTTAGTGTAGTCCAGTGGTTAAGGTAGCATTCTTTGTTAACAAGGTAAGCTTTTGAGTGTAAATTAGCTTTAGTGTGGTATCTTAAATGTGCATAATAACTAAAATAAGTAATTCTTTCGTACATATCTGCAACAACCCTTCTCGCTCAAACGTAATTCTGAATGCAGTAAAATTTGTAGCACTTCCTGATAATTTGCTGTATATGTTAAACTGTTAATATAATAAATAGAGTTCCTACTGCATTTGTCAAGTTCTTTCTACTAAAATTTGCTTTCCTTAAAAAAATATCATGTAACAAAATAACCAATATAAACATAAACTGAATTTCTTTGATCATTTCAGTTTACGATATGAAATATCAATAATACATTTTGTTACAAAAGATACATTATTATTTCTAAGAATTAAGAAATCCAGCCGACCAAAGTATTTATTGGGTTCTTCAGAAGAGTATTTTTCTTAACAAACTTTACTGAAGGATCAGTTTAATGATCACTAACTAAGGCACTTACGTGTCATGTAGTCTCAGTGACATATTTAATGATACTTTAATTATTTACGTACATATACTGATGTTTCTCCATCTTATGTTGGTTTCGAATTAGTAAAGAGCCCCAAAGTAAAGATATGAAACAGAAAAGAGAGAAAACATCTAACTACTATGTTTACGCCATTTTGATTGTCAACAGGTTATTGGAGAAACCTCAGTATACATAAAAGTAATTAAAGAATAAATAAAAACTGTCCCGGGGAATACAGATTACGTAAGTACCTCAGTTTCAAAATTGGCAGTCGCATGGCCCGAAATTCTCATTTATATCATTGTATATATTCAAATAGATCTCAATAACAATTGAATTTTCCAATGTTAAAAGCAACAAAGTCAGAAAAAAAAAGACAAAAACAAGAGAGCAAGAAAATGTTGCCATTTAAATTGTATTCTATAAAATGAAATATCACTTTTCTGGTTCTGTTATGAGTCCAATTAAAATATTTTTTTCTACAATCCTAAAACATGAGTTAGTTCTTTTTAACATAGTATTCAATAAAAAGGTAGTTCTTTACAACATAGTGTTCAATAAAAAAGGAAACCATGCTAATGCAATTATGTTAATATGAATGTTATAAGGGAATCTCTATTCAAAAATAAACATTTCAAATCATATTATAAATATTTATGCAGAAACTTTTATAATTATAATAAAATTAATATTATTAGTGCTTTGAAACAAAATATCTTTTTTATCTTTCCACCTTCTTGAACATGTTTTACTCCTTTGGCAGACAAATATTTAGTCATAAAACTCTTTTTAGTCGGGGGCGTGACACACGAATTAATATAGCCTACTTCCTCTAAATAGTGTTGATACGCACTTTAGCAGAATATGCTTTGACAAGTAGAAATACAATGAATTTAGTGCAAAAGTTCGAAAATATAATGAATATTATTTATTGAGGTAGTTTAAACAGTGCTTTAACAAAAGAACTTTGAGAACATGGGCATAAGGTCTGAATCTACAGAACAATGATTAACAAACTTCAAAATTTTCTGGACGCAGTTAAGTTCCGAACAAACCGCTAATCGAAAGAAAACAAACAATTCACACTTTCGTACAACATAAGCCAAATTAACTTCAGAATCAACTCAACATTCATAAAATTACTAGGAACATGCACCTATCTATCGAGAACTTCTCGACTTAATTCAGACATTGTGTTCATCGATGAATCAAAACAGGACACCACCAGGTATTTTGTTATCAGGAATCAAGTTAATGACTTGGTGCGTTTTAACACGCTCTGTAAATCTTACTGTATTGAACTACTATGATCAAAAGATCATTCGTAGTTCCTTTTAACATAGTATAATGGAGCATCCTATCTTACATAGATTCAAGGATAAAAGGGAAAAATGGGTTCTTTCTTACATTGAAGGATTCAATTTATTAATGTTAACATAAGGTGAAAGTAAGGTAAAATAAGGTTACTTACTTTTTGAAGACCTCCGTATAGGCGTACACCTACTTCACACACATATAAAAAAGGGTGGCAAGGTATCTATAAATGTATAGTTCCAGAAGAGCATTAAAAGAAAGAGAGGAGTGATGACGACAAGTGGCTATATTACCAACCGACGTTGTATAGATATCAGAGTGGCAAGCTCTTGAATGCGGTTAAAGTACTAAAATTGCCGGAAGAAAAACGAAGAAAGTGAAAGACTGAACAAGTTGAATAGACTTATTTTGTTGATCGGAACATTTACTTAATTCTTGAATTAGTCATAATACATATCTTGTAATACTTTATAATTAGAGAAAAGAGATGGGGAAGCTTCTACTTTTGATTTAAATTAAATCCGTTCAATATATTGTAGGGTCTCTTCCTACAGACCTCAATAATAGCAGTCAAATTGTTGAAGTAACTAGCTCAGTCCATGGGATCTTGTCCTTTGAAGATAGAGGTAAGAGGTTGATGAAGGTCAAACCTGCAGACCATACCCAGTGCTCCAATTCTTGAACCCGATGGAATCGGGCGTGCGACAAAGGTATATTGGGATTTCTGGCAGGTGACGGGAATCATAAAAATAAAACTAGGAAATAGAAAAGGGTGTTTTACTTCATCCTTTAAACCAAGGAGTCCGAAGACGTCCTGGAGCTACTCTTGTAGTGTTATTATATTTTTGACGATCAGAAACTTGTAAGTTGCCTGTAACGCCTTCTTGATATTTAAACCATATAACTACAGTGATTAACTTGAACATATAAGATAACATATTGAATAACGATCCTAAATAGTAACTTTAAATTTCTCACAATATAATAAAACGTAAATTGAGTAAAACTGAAAATAAAATTGGTAACATAATTAAGAAATGTGTTTTGCAGCTAAAACCGAAGTAAACAATGTGCGTAATATCAACTATTTTAAGAGAAATAGTTTATAAACTGGTATTTGTGTTGTTTCTTGTCTTGACAATTATTATTAAATTATTTCTGATATTTGGAATGATTATTGGGTCATTCCATGTGAAATCGACCAGTACGAGTTGCTCGACCATTTGGGATTTTTTTTATGTTTGCACCATAGATAGCCTTGTTCGTAATCAGCACAAAATAATTTTTATTTTGTTTTTATCAGCAGCCATTTTAAATCTAGGCTCACTTTTCTTCACTGCGGCAGGAGAAAATAGGGGTTTGCAATGGTTTAGGAAAAAAAGCCACTGCTCTCTTCTCAGTAAAGATATAAAGTTCTGGTTTTCACTGGTTGAAAGAAGATATTTTGGGCTTTTAGAAAATGTATAAAAATTTTGAAAAATATTTTTGAATTCTGGACTTAAGGTGCTCAAAATTCAGCCTTAATCATGATCAAAATCATAGATTTATTAAATATTTAAGGTAACTTGGGGTTGACACCACAAGTTGTGATTTTTTGTGTACGAACTGTGCCTAGTACAGTTTCTAGAGATGTAAGAAGAAAGTTTGGATTTGGTCCCATTCATAGCATTTTTTGGCCTCAAAGTTGAGAAAAATAAAAATTTCGGGAATTTCAAGGTCAATTTTCCGAATCCAATTTTTCAAATCAGATTGAAAATTATTGTTGTTACTGAACAATCTATCTACTAATACTGTACAAAACCTGTAAGTTCCATTTTGCGGTTCGAAGTGGCATAGAAGGGTCTCAAAGCATGAGTAAAAGCAGTAACAGATAGGCAATTGGAAATACGCCATAAATGACCTAAATTTAAGATTTCTATGCTTATTTATTTTATTTAATTTTAGCAGTCGCATTTCAATGCTGAATAAAAAAAAATCCAAAATGGTCGAGCAACCATTTTTTGTTCCCTTAAAAATTGGTCGATTTCACATGGAATGACCCTATTTTTGTTTATATATCTCGTTGTTAGGTAACGTCCTTTATCTAAAATATTTACATTAACACTTCGAAATCTATTTACGTATTCACAATCACTTATCCCTTCAATCATCATCACTCATACATCACCATAATTATTATCATTATTATCATATAAATCACTATTTACATTCGATCATATGAGGATATGTATGAGGTCCGCCTCTATATATAAAAAGTAAACTAATAAAACCATCAGAATAAATTGAGTACACATATAATTATGAAATTTCACCTTTCTTCTAGTAATGGACATTTTGTCTTTAATAGTACTTATTTGGAATGTAGAATATCTTTAATATAATTAATTTTAGTAGTTCTCTTCAAGAAAAATACAAATGATCTTACTAACTATATGGGTTTCATCTAATGGATGTTGATTTGAGATATTATGGTCAATTGTAAATTATGAAGGGAAGAAAAACTTACATCCAGAGCCATCGCGTCTGATGTGGAAGCATCTGTGTCACTTGTATCTTCTTTGAATGAGACCTTCCTCTTTCCTTGAGAAGATTGAATATTCGGAGTTCTAAGTATGGCACGTTGATCATTATCAGCTGTTGTAATAGGCGTGCTACTGTTTCTTATCTGGAAACAAAAATAGTCATTCATCGAAATGTGGCGTTCTGCAAGTGTTTCGAAACTTTTTTTCTAACGGCATTAACACTATTACTTAAGAAGTGACAAAGCAAATGACACAAACAACAATTTGGAAAAAAGAAAAGTAGGAAGCTTATCTGGACTTTTCTTCAAAGTTCTCAAGATGCTTCACTCCATCTTACCGAGTTTCATCAGGTGATTGAAGATTGATTTTCGTTTTCAGTGGGCATGTAACTTCAAAGAAGGTGGGATCCAATGTACCTACTGACTTGTTGGGATATTGCAAGTATGCCAACATGGGGCTGACGGCGGCAGAGGTGGGATTCTGTCGGAGCACGCAATTGACCCAACTAGTCGGTCTGAGGTCGGGTTAGCTTAAAAAGCCGCGTGTCGGTCGGACTTCGGCCCACCTTTTGCCGCCAAAGGGCAGCCGTAACCCATCTTCATTTTGCTCATGGGGAGAGAGCTGGTTTACAGACTGGTATTACCAATCGCCAAGAAAGCGACCTCTCTCCGCCATTCTATATAATCTCAATGGTAACTGTGTTACATGACTTCACCCCAAGACTTGACTAGGTGATTAAAGGTGCGGAGCTTCAACTATAATGTTCAGTTTTTTTCAGTCTTCTCCTCACTTATACCTAGTATAGTAAATAAAACAAACTTTCTTTTTTTCTAAAACTTCAGTTTTTTAGAAGAAAAAACACGAGCCTTCGTTTTTTTTTTATCTAAATTTAGTTTTTTTTAAGGCAACAATTTGTAATACTGCTAACGTCTTTTTAAGCAAGAATTACATTTGTATAAATAATTAAGAAGAAATACAACATAAATTAAACCCTGGATTACAATTTTTTTTGGGTATATACGAGATATTCCGGGTTGCCCAGTTCTCTGTATTGCCAACTTATTTTTAAATCATTTTTTTTTCTTCCATACCGTATCTGCCCCAAACTTAGCTTAAATATCATACAACACAATAGAAAAAAGTTTTGAGTGTCCCCGACTTCAATCACATCAGTTGTTCGTGTTGCCAAAATATTTTAAAATTCGACTTATAGAAATGACTTTATGGAAACAAATCTACACGTGTGCATTGATTTTCACTGAATTTGACATACATGTTCATTAGGAACTGGGACAAGTCATACAGGCACTCAAGGCGCCTTAGTTTGTCAGGGTTGCCAAACTATTAAAAAAATTCTAGATTTAATATTTGTTACCGTTACCGTGGGATGTATCCGCATTGATTTACAACAAATTTGACATGTGCATTAGATACTGGAACAGTTAATGTGAGTACTTTCTGCGCCGCAGTTGTCAGTGTTGCAAAGCAATTTCAGAAAGTAAAATTTTTAAATGCTTCCATATCGTTGAACGTATTAGGACCAAATAGTTGAAAAAATATATATGTAGTTATTTGTTTAAAGAGTATTCATTATGGAGTTATACAACTATTTTTAAATATACACATATAACATAAAATATTTTTTGTTACACTGTCTCTATTTGTATATATTTTCACCGTATGGGGCGAGACTTGGAGCCCAGTGTTTTATGTTAAACACAATGTACTAGTAAACACAAACATATGAATAAAAAAGCTTTTTTTTTTATCAGGATTTTGAGCTATAGACAATTGAGTTTACGGATGGTAATTATAATAAAAAATAGCCTATCTTCTTTGAATAATACCGTAATTATAAATTAACGTATTGTATACGGGATGAGAGATATTTCGGTAAGAATTCATAGTTTTTCAGTTTACAGTAAAGTTGTCTTCTAAGTTACATTATCTCTAGGAACTTAAATTCTTCCTATAATTCAAAATATTTCTTCAGTTCCCTGGAGGTTTATTAGTATTTTATTACAAACTATACCAAATAACTTCAGTTTATATGCCCTTAGTTAATTCCTTATGTTTGTCAGGGTGATGATATAGGAAGCATAGCAATGTGGCAGTGAATGGATAAATAATCCCATCACTTGCTTTGTATGGCTGCAGGAAAACAAAGCAATAGTAAATTGGGATGAATGTGTGATGACTTTTAACTCCAATCCTACTGATTACATTGATTATCTGCAACGTAAAGCATTACAAACTTGCTGTCTAAAAAAAAATTAAAAAATGAAAAAGAACGACGCTTTTTATTAAAAACCTTCGCAGATTTTTTTTTTTTACATTACTTCTACCTACTGTAATTTTAATGGAGAATAGGTTACAATTTTGAATTTTAATTTAATTTATGACGCATTTAAGGCTCCGGCTGCAATATGGTGGGGGAAAGGATGTTGGAAGGTAGTCGGTCAGAGCCTAGTTAGTTGGTACCGTTCCGTCGTTTATCTGGTATGACTGAGGAAAAAGCTTGGAAAAACCTGTCAGCATGGGCATCCACTGGGATCGTTTTTAGGACCTTTCAAATGCTAAGCCAACGCTCTGCCAACTGAGCTACGGACGCTCGATGAGTTGCATTTGTGTATAAGTAAGTTGTCATCTGCTTTTTCCCTGATGGCCTACTAAGATTGATTATATAAAATGAGACATTATGACGATTCAAAATCCAAATAGTGGAAGGTGATGATTTATAAATTTAATAGAAATAACAACTTCTACTTTACAAGTAAGTCATTCTACCATATTTAATCTACTTGCTTACGGAAACTGAAGGTATTTCTGAAAGATAAATGACCCATTCTTCAGGCTATTACGAAAAGTAAAATAGAAGTTAAATTATATTAACAAACGAAATGTAAAAGTGTAAAGACAGTTACTAATACTGAATAATGATCTGAAAGGGAATAAGCTAAGTTTACTAATAAAAAGAAACTATCAATCGTTCAACTAAAAATAAAAATTTAAGTAAAATATTTTTTAATTATGTAATGCGTGAACTAACCTGTAGAGAGGGTGTAGCTACTCTTGGCATTGGCGATCTGAGTGGAAGTAATGGATTTGAGGCTTGGACAACAGCTATCCTAGGAGTCAGTGCTTTTCTGGTTATTTCGTCGTTTTGTTTCAGCTCATATAATTCTCTTTCTTTTTGTCTTAACTGTTTGATTTCTTCTGCTTGTAACTGCATTTCAGTCTCTAGATTCTTCATCTGATTTATCTTCTTTTCCCGTATCTCCTAAGGAAAAAATAAGTTATGAAATTTTCTGCATTGGAACCTACAAACAATTTCAACATTTCATTATTACTTCAAAGTATCACTGTACTTTAAAAAAAATGTGAAACACTGTACAAATAATAAAAAGAACAATAATAATACAAACGATTGTAGCTCAATTTGTAAACAGTTGACTTGGCATTCGCAAAGTGCTCTGAAAACTTTATTATCAGACCTTTTGCACATTCTATACGTAAGTGTATTATATAAGTTTTTTTAAATGCGTATTTTATGTTGTACTCACACTTCTGCTCATATTTCTTACATTGTGCTTCTTACATACGGTTTATTAAATAAGTGAAGTGATGTCTCAGATCGAAGATCTAGAACTAAGGTCGCAAGCCCTGAATCAATATTCAGCAAGCATTCAGGTTTGAGTTCTGATGTTTGATCCTAACAGAGGTATTTTGAGGTTGTCATCTGCTACACTGGGCGAATCACGAAATGGTACCTAGAATGAGATCCTGGCCACTGTCTTTCGCCATTCCTTTACCTGGAAGAGTGTTACTTAATGAGGGGCGTCATTTCTCAGACCAATAGTGCTCTTGTATTAAAGATGCCTGTCAAGACCACACATAGAGACAGAATAAACACATTCATCCAAAATTCAACCAAAATGAGTAGTAGAATCTCTTGCAAATTAGTTAACGCTCCTCTGTAATAAAGTGATAAAAATATCTATAACAGCCATGTTTCTATTTGATTTGTAATCAAGGTTTCGTTGTTCTCCTAGAACTTTATTGTCAGGACTCAGTGAATTCAAAATTCAGGACTCTATTTAAGTCTTGAAAGTGAAGTTCAAGGAGGGCATCGAAAGCTTGACCACAAATCAATATCAATATCAGTCAGGGAGATCTGTCAGCGTTCATATTATTGCCGATCCAAAAACTGCCGTACACAGCGGGATGTTTCTCCTTTCAAAACAAAACCTTCTGAAAACAAGCGACTATCCAGGCATATAAACTCGTCCAATGCAAGAAAGAAACACGAATTTTTGACACTATTCGTGCATACTAAACTTTTTTTTTTGTCTGAATCTAACTTTTCCCACATAGCAAAATGTCGTCCCAGGAATATCTGACGGATCTCCTGGCAGGATATCGGGACGTCCGTAGGACGTCCTGTTTACATCCATGGAACGTATAGTTATAATTAATCCTTCGTATAACTATACGAAGGCATATCCTTCGTATAGTTATAATTAATTAAATAATAATAATAGTAAGGTCGATTTAATTTATAAAAATTCCAGGTAGGTAATCCCGCACGGCTTTCCGGGGGACATCCAGGGGACCTCCATACGGGATGAACTGTTTGTATTGCCCACAGAGTTATCCCACGGACGTCCTTAGGACATCGCTATGGGAGCAGGACCATTCTGACGGTAATGGGATCTAAATGGGACGTCCCAGGGATGTACTCTGCTATGTGGGTTAGCTTCTGGAACAATTCAATATTTCATTCGAAGAAGAAAAACATTCCAATTTTTGATGTAACGCAGTTTGATAGCTAATATCTACGCATGCATGCACATTACAGCATTGTAATAACATGAATTCTTACGACAGTCAGAAAAGCACCAGTCCCTAAAACAAATTATTGTGCCAACAGGATGTTTTTCTTGATGTCTCGATATCTGTTAGAATGGAATACTTTCATTCTGCGAATCACATGTTCAATTAACTCCTGTAATTTGCAAGCCCTTGTTTGTAGCAGCAGTGCTTCTTTCACAACTAGAGTAGGAACTTCAAATAAAAACATTTGAATATAAATATCGCATACTTCTTATTGATACTAAGAGAAAATGCTCCTTTAGTTGAAACGTGTATCTGTAATGGTTATATATCTGTTTCAGTGCCTGAAAACAAGCAGCGCATAAATCTTCTAAATAACAGTTCTGCTTTTAACGAATAACTCATCAATTAATTTAGTGTATAAGCTGGGCTTTGGAGTATTTTCCCTTTGACGTTCCAAGGTAAATAAAAAAATGTAATCTTTGAATGTTCAAGGTAGAATGTGGAGCACAAAATTCAATTACTAAAACACATTTTATTAGTTTCTTTTGGACGCGTGTAAATGTTCAAATACGCTCCGAGAGACTTCTCCCTGAAACGGACAAAGGTAAAATCATATTTCTCAAAGACTATCAGTGCAGAAGGATTTCAGTCACTTATGTCTCGATTCGTATTGGTGAAGTGTCTTTGATTTTCAGATTGCCACCCTCAGCGAAAAAATCTGGGTACGTGCCTGATATCAGCGTCAATTCGATACACGGCTGAAATCCTTTGAACACTTTTATCAGAGTCCCTTGTAATTCTATCAAATTATGTTAGAAATATTATTTATGGAAAATCAACAGAAACCATATAAATTATCACAGATTCAATACGCCTATCCTAACATGTTCACTAAGTTATTGCTTTTACTCGTCAGTATAGAATTCAAATCGATCCTTCATTTCAAACATACACGTAACGAATTTCTCCTGCGTTATTAAGGCTGATTTTGTAATTGTATGTGCAAGTAAAATATGCTACACTTAGTTAATATTACGTAGGTCACATATTTAAACGTCATGCATCAGAAAGGAAGGAAAAATGCATCTTACCTTGTCTATTTCCATATCACTTAATTTAGTTCTCAAGTCAGAATTCTCGTTCTCAATTTTCCTAATATCATTTTGAAACTGTGTCTCCTTTTCCTTATAGTTCTCTAGTTCACTTTGAAGTTTATGCGTAGTTTCTGTTGCTTCTTTCACCCTGTTGTCATATTCATGTTTATATTTTTCTAATTGTGCGACCATATCCTGTCAATATAGAAAAAGAAGTAAATACGTCAAAGAAGTAAATAGAGGTGACATTTAGTATGGGGGAAATTACTCCTTCCTGAGTTTGAGAATATAAATGCACTAACACATAAAAAACTTCTTTAAAAAGACAAGTTATACTGATATTAAAACACACTGAGGGGGGAAGAAAAATAATATTGTTCTTTTTTTTTCAATTTTGATTTTTTGTTGGAGTTTGGAACTAAATTTATAACTGAAACAACTACTTGTAACGTACTACGCAATGTAGGTTAGTGGGCTTTAATTGCCTGTTATAGTAATTAATATGGCGCCGACATGGAACAAAACAGAAAATGAGAAGATATTAAGAAATGTTTTTAATTTTACTTATAGTGCTTGTTTTAAGTCGGGCGTTTATCTTCGTCTTCTGCAAAGAAGTTTGTTTATATCTACATCCTCTTTTCCTTTCATATCAGTACTGTACCGGCCAAGAAAAATTCTGCATGGAGTTACAATTGGATCTCCGAGAAACGCTGTGTGGCGACTGTCCAACATTCACTAGACTGATCATAAAAGTGATTCTCAAAGTGTACTCACAGGCACAGTAGTATCCAGCGAAATTGCTTGGCTGTCCTGTGCCGCGCCGCAAACACTCAAATATTTTGATGAAAATGGTAAAGTAAAGGAAAAGTGAAATAGAAATTGAATATCTTTAAGAACGTTATTTCAGGAGTTGAACGAATACGTTATTTCAATGTTTAATACAAGAGAAATAGCACATTGTAAGTAACAAATTGGAATTGTTAAAATTATTGAATAAATATTTTTTTTATATAATTATTCTTTTTTATTTTTAAAACTATTTTATTTTTATATTAACTATGCTTGTTTATTGTGGTACTTAGTCTGGCATGAGATGTGAAGCCCGGAGTTCCCAGAACCATCACAGTTCGTGTAGAGTTTGAGTTCTTAATTTTATTGCATAGCACTCCCTTAGCGTGTATAAGTACTAATTTTGTCTCTCTTTTAGTGAGGCCAATTGCTGCATAAGTTTTTGTTCTCTGCTGTTTTTAGCTTATTTCTTGTTACTGGTTCTTGGTTCAGAGTCCTGCCGTGTGAAGTTATAACTCTGGGGTCTATACTAGATGTTTCTTTGTTTTCTGGTTGATTAGTGTCGTCTCTTCTGCTCGACAGTACCAATGTTACTGTATTCTGATGTTTATTATTGTTAATGGCATTTGTCTATCATTATATAAATATTCACAGTTAGCGCTTTGTTTGTTGTTGAATTGTTGTTAACGTCTAAAGTAAGTCAGCGGAGTTTTAAGGACTGGACTTACAGATTTTAGGTAAAATGGATTCCAAACCTTCGTTTCACGAACCTCTACAAGGATTGAGCATGTGACCTTGCGTATAGCAGAGGATTGCGATTGCCACTCGGTCACTTTTATGTTATTTTGGGTACATGGTTTTTGTTCGTGTCTGAACATTTTGGGCATAAGTGTGTAGAAGATGAGCAGTTTGGTCTGCCTATTGGTTTTTTTATATCTTTTAGAAGTTAGAAGAATTCTGTTTTCATTGTTCTGCTTCAGCACATACTAGCTGAAATGTATGGCTCCAAGGTTTTGAAAATGAATGTACACCACTCAATGTGTACTGTTTTGGTAAACATTTCTAAACGGTCTATATAATTTTTTAGAGGGTAACTGGGTTTCTTGAACTGTTTTGCTACTGCTCATTATTCCCCTGGATAATATATTCGGTCGGATCATCTTATATTTATGCTTAATGAGCACCTGTTCTGTTAAGAATATTTTTAGTTTTTGCATTTTTATATAAAATTTATTTTTGCTTCGGGTTTGTCTCAGTGCATTGTTAATTTTCTAGACACGTGTTACGTTTAATTGCTTGTAGTAGATACATGTAGCAGCGTAAAACACAGCAGTGTTATTTCAGTGTGTCTATTGACTTTTGGAAAATGAAATCTCTGACTTTTCCTTGGCTTTCCTCCAAAAAATAACTGACCATTTTTCAGCATATTATATGGCTTGCACTGATCAAGAACCTTCAACGTAATAATTTTTTAAAAAAGTAAGTAAAGGAAAAATGTGTTTTTAAAAAATAATTGTGAAGGCTGCCCCTTCGAAGGAGAACACGAACTTAAAAACTCATGTAGGTCCCAAGTCCGAAACGAAAAGTACTTTGTGATGTCATTAGAGAAGTTTTCACAAACGAGGACTACAAAAAAAAGTAAGTACATTATTTATTTTATTTTATAAAAAATAAACTTTTAAGGTTGAACGGAAAAACAATATAGAGAGACGATTTCTCATAGCCTAAATGGCAGCGATAAAGCTTACATTAGTGTCACAACAAGTGTATCCAGTTTGATAGACTTATGGACGACACATCAAGTAAGCTTCAAATGTTGAAATTTGTAAGTTGTTTCGACCGTCCATACTACGTGTTCAAATGTCAAAATTATAATGTTGGTGTTAGAGGCAAAGTCCAGCTAGCTCAAAGAATACATATATGTTAGATCATTAGATCATGTAGCTATCTATTGTCAGAGGAAATAATTGTCAAGATTAAGACAAAGTCAGAACTATGTCTATGGGCATCAGTGCTTTGCTAATGTTAGAATGCATGGTGGATCTTTAACCACTGTTATGAATATAAAAATAGCTTTTGGGAGGTTCATTGAATTTGAATTTTATTTACGGCCTTTAAGAATCTAAGGCTCAGGCCGGGGTATGGGAGGGGGGAATGGATCTGGGAAGGTGTCGGCCAGGGCCTATGTTGAAGGTACCATCCCGACATTTGTCCGGTGTGACTGAGGAAATACCTCAGTCAGGATGATCGACCGCTGCGATTAAACCCATGACCTCCCGAATGCTAAGCCTACGCTCTACCACTGAGCCACGGCAAATCGTTCTTGGGGTTCATCTACTATATTTCTTGCAGAGCACTGTTCAGAGATTTAAATATTTTCACACTTCCTCCATTGTGTATATGCGAGACTCTCATTCTGGCCTATAAAAACAAGAAATGTACAAAAAGAATATACTCATTTTCAGGTTCTAACTCTCAATACTACTTTATTTCCGAAAACCATTGCATATAGACGGGTGCAACTTTTTAAACAATAGTCTAGTTATGTTCAGTCTCTAACTAAACATGCACTGTTCAAAAGATCATTGCGTAGCCTCCTGTTAAATCATTGCCTTTATACTGTAAAATAATACTTACCAATTGATCTGAACATAGCTTGTAGGTAAATGACAAAATTTGTATCTTTTGTATTCATGTATATTATGTTTTATTAAAAGCCTCATGTAAATCAATATACGGATACAAAACGTATATTTTACCTATAAATCGCTTCCAGGTAAATGACAGAATGTTTCTTTGTCTTGTTTCCTTTTACAAAATGTTTCATGTAAATGTCTTTCGTATATGTAAATAAGTAATTCTTGTGTTAGTAATCAAATGAATATATACCCATATTTGTAATAAAAAATTGACATGTCCTATACCATATGGCAACACACAAGGATTTGGTCTGTGAACGCAATAAAATTCAATTCAATATTCTCTCGACGTTACTCCGAATATATGATTAAGACAGACATGGGTGCTGTTACTCTGACTAACACAGAAGTTCTAGATTACCTTGATTAACACACTTTTGAATATATTAATAAAATGTTATAACGTATAATGAAAAATAGTGCAGTGATCATCACTATCACTAATAGTTTAGTGGAAATCTAACTACCAAAATCACAGCAGCACCAGAGAAAACAGTGCAGAATTGCTTCCTACAAAAACAAAAATACTGAATTAGCAATACCAACTTTTTAGTACCTGATCTTGGATCCGAGTGGCTATTTTCTAAAGATGGGGTCAACGGACATATTTATTTCTTCATAACACTGGTTAAAAGTAAATCCATACTTTCTAAGTCAAAATCAGTTGGAATATTACCCTTAATTATTCAATTTACCAGCATTACTAGCTTTGTTAGCTTGTATCAGCCAGGTGTTTCATTTATTGGTGGATATCGTCGTCACAACACCAAAATAACACTTCTGCAACGTACCGGTAATTATTTCATTTCAGATTTTCGAGGGTTGTTATTGAGATAGTGAGGAAAAGGCGGTTGCGAATTATTGATTTTTCGTGATTTTTACGACCTCCAGCGAAATATTTTTGTCGAATTTGAGCGTTTTACGCCAACGAGAAGTGCAATTTCCTATTTCTGGGAGTTATGGTTGTTGCTGGGGTAGTTAATAGAATAATTGCAAATTATCATTTTTCCCGTACCTAACGGAGTATTTGCAAATATTGATTTGTCCGCTATTCCAATCGGTCAACGCGAATTTCAGCTTTCTACCCGACAGAAAGTGCATTTTTGATAGGCGAGAGTGCTATTGGTGTACTTAATTGAATTAAATTTAAGGAATCTATGGCTCAGGCCAGGAGATCGGATGAGGGAAGGAGCAGACCAAGGCCTTAGTTGAGGTTAACATCTCGCCATTTGCCAGGCATGGCAGGAAAAACATGTCAGGATGCTCGGTCGCTAGAATTTAACCCAGGATCTCCCGAATGAGAAGCCAAGGCACCAACTGAGCTACGGCCGCTCGACATTGAGGGACTTAACGCAGTAATTACGAATTTTTATTTTTTTCACAATTCCAATGTGCCTACAAATCATTATGCCGATTATCAGCTTTCTAACCTAAAGGAAAATTCTATAAAAAGCGCTTGAAAGACAGAGAGACAGACACAAGACTGAGGAATTTTACGTATGTAGATGATTTTTGCTCATTGTATATTATGTAGTAGTATAAAATCGTTATAGCTCAAATTGTAGTTCAAGATACTACAATTTGCAAACAAACTTTTTCTAAAAGAATAGTAGATATTAACGCACGGAGAATGAATGTACTTTCAAAAATACGTATCTTAAATACTAACTGTAGTGGTCCCCTTTAATCACTTTTCTCCCTCTACCTGAAGGTTTCGTCAATACAAAAACAAATTATGTGAAAAGAGTTTTTTGCGTGTATACGTGTAATTAAAAAAAAAGTTGAACAACCAAAGTGATGTATGTTTATGAACAATAACAACTCAAAAACAGCGCTCATCACTTGAGCTGTTCACATTTTATTTACATGTTCAAATTACACGTATACATACAAAAAGCACTTTGTACACACTAATCTGTTGTTGCGCTAACGGGGCCTTCAGGTAGAATTTACTTATGGCCTTTAGGCAACTTTTGGTTCAGTTCAAGGAGCCTTCAGACAGAGAGCGAAGTGACTGTTTTCGGTTAAGAGGACAACTACAACTGAAAACGTTTTTTACTTCTTCAATTCATTCAAAATTTCTTTAGAATAAAAGTCATAATTTAACCATCTCTGAATTTTAAAGGTTGTTGCTTTCCTATCCTTTTCCATTCTCTAAACGTTTGTTTTTAATGAAGCTATCCTGTTTTCTGGATTTCCCAATAGGAACACTATTACCTTTTCTGTTCATGCCAGGTGTAAACCTTTTTCATTGAAAGCTACCTAGTTTCATGTATGATTTTATTAAAGAAAATATTTTGTTGTAATTTATTTTGCAGTTATTTAATTAGTAGACAAAATAACCTTTTTTTTAAATTCAATAGTAGAACTCGTAATACAAAATATATCATATAACAACGTTCAAGGAAACAAATACATTTATAATTTAGTGAATTGATTCAAATTATGGAATATATGAAATTAAGAAAATACTGGACAGTTTCGCATTATTGTTCAACGATCTAGTTAAGTTTAAAATGTGTGGTAGTTTGAACTTTTTCAAGTTATTCTGGTTATTTAATTTAAGTAAATTTACGATTTATAATACATTATAATACAAAAAATGAAGTGATTGGGCTATAAAATGTAAACTTTGAAGGATAAAAAATCTATACTTAATTTAAAGGAAGAACCTTTATCTGAGCAGCGTGTTTAGCTTTCAGTGTTTCCATTTCTTTTTCATTCTTCTGAGTAATATCCTCCATCTGTTTCTTTAATTTCTCGATATGTGTTTCATACTCCTTCTTTTCTTCATTCGCTTGCTCGATGACATCATTAAGCTTCTCAATTTCATCTTCTTTGTCTTGAAAGACACGTTGCAATTCGGAATATTGGTTATTTAATTCTTCAAATTGGCAGCTCAATTTCTCATTCTTCTTTACTTCATTCGTTAAATTCTTCTTCCCAGTTTTTACCTATTAATATAAAGCATTTCAAAGATTAGATAAGATTTTATATGAATATATGAACTCAACAAAGGAACAGATATTACCTATGAATCAAAATTACTACTACAGCATATAGTTCTATTTCTTTCGCCCGATTTAACAGACACAGTCTTCATTTATCATATTCATTTTTATTCCGAACATAACTTAATACAAACGTGCTTAATACGAACATAACTTAATACGAACGTAAGCAAACTACAGATTACAAACCTACTTCTTATAATTGTTTACAAAACCATCATATGTATAAGAACAACAGCTTTATACTATTATCAACAATATATTACTATCAAGAAAGTTCCTCTTCACACAAGTAGGGAAAATATAAATCAAAGGTAGTGGCTTTTCCGAACACAATAAAATATAATTGTTGAAAGAGACGCCTTACTCTTCATTTATCTTCAGTAACAGTTAAATAATATGAAAAAGCGAACAAGGGTTTGAAGAAAATTCGTGTGAATTAAGTTTTACATGTTCAGAAAAAAATTATTAGAAAATAGTCATAAACAAACTTAAATGCTCTGGTTGTTTTAATAACTACAGTTGCCGGCCTTTACACTTATCAGATACTCAGATGTTCATAGCCATTTCATTAAAACTAAATTAAACCTATGAGTAATAAGGCAAAGACTGTCGAGATTTTCCATGTCACTTTTTAATGTAGGAGTTAAAATTTTATATTCTTTTCTGAATAATGTAGAAATTATTTCAAACAATGAGATAAATCGAAAGAGAACCATCAGAAAAGAACTATTTTATTAGGAAACTTTATTTCTCTGTAATATTAGGAATGGATATAATAAATTCTTATGAGAACACATTTAAACAGTTTGTTCTGTGATTTTCATTTATACTATAATTTTGGTTATATTTATTTATTTTCTTGCACTTATTGTACAATCACTTGAATGCATTAAAAATAGAACATTAAAAGATATAATCTAGAAATCGCACACTGAAGATTCGCAACTCTACAGGCTGCAGAATGTATATTGCATTAGCAGATGTTTCGCTGATCTAGAAAACGCAAGATATCTTTGGGGAATAACATTTGTACGGAACCAAAGAGCATTTTTAAAGTAATCTATCTATTAGCATTAATCCACGGTCTAACGGGCTGATTATTCATCTAGCAACGCAAAATAGTTTTGAAGAATAACATTTGAAAGAAACGGAAGCACAATTTTCAATTGATATATAAGAAGCGGTTTTATATATATATATTTCGTTACCAGATCTACCAGCGTAAGATATAAAGAAATATCAAAATAAAATAGTTGTTCTAAATTCAGTTTTGCAATTGTTGGGTTGATCAAATAAAGTTTAAATTCAGATTTTTAAATCGCTGTTCATTGTTGGTGTTGATTCTTGAGATTATCAAGTCACATCTTTCTTCTCTATCTGTCTTCGCTCCTGGAGCCTCAATGGTTCAACTGATGAAGACCTTACATCATAAGCTTTCATATGATACTACATATGTGGAGGTTGAGGCAAAGTTTTCGAGAAAATAGCCGAAAACACTCACACATAGGAAGCTTGCTATTTTCATTCAACTTTTGTTGAACTTACCTGAAATAAAGATGCACTTTACGTGAAAAAAAAACAACAACAAACAAAAAAAACCAACAAAAAACAGAATTTTCTCTAATTAGATTCTTTTCTTTAGTTCACAATGGTTCGTGGTGTACTCAAATCTTGGAATGTTAATTTAAATCCGAACAAAAACACCAGAGGTGCAAAAAGTGGAGCCAAGTTCTTTAGCCCTAAAAAGGTGTGAAATGGGAGACGGATGAGCCAAGTTCCTTGGTGACAGCATGTAACAG
>JAGDQP010000818.1:0-68175 GCA_022664845.1 Lepisma saccharinum
CCCCCCCCCCCACAGAAGATTGGAGACACCCCGAAACCTGCTGCATAACTGGCAACATTGTGGACAAACGACGCCACCTGGCGGATCTACAGAAGACCCTCGGTCTCTTTTCCTTGATCGACAGCTAAGAAGTAACATCGTGTTAAAACTAGCTCCGAGTGTCTTAGAATAAACAATGTAAACTTGCTGGCTAAGGCTTTGTGATAAAGTGTTCTGTAATTAAGTGAATAGGATAACCGGACCATGAGGATAAACTTAATGTAATTTCGTGCTTAAGCAAACTGGACATAAATTAAACTACGAAATAACCCGGTGTGCCAAAGTGAAGTGGTAAAAAGCTAAATAATGAAGATGAACTTCATGTGACTATCAATTACTTAAAGTGAAGTGTACGGATACAGAAGGATGTAAACTACAAATACTAAAAATAACTACAAGAACTTCGCATCCAGAATACTGAGCTAAGTATTGGTTGCTGTGTATTCAAAAAAGCCACGTGTTTCAAGCAACGGATACATACATGGTGGTGGTAATGCAAATTCCTTTGTTTTAGTTCCACACCATGATTATAGTAAATCCTCTCCACCCTTATTGCTGTGTAAATAATTTAATCAGTTTGTAAATACATCTTAGCAGTTGATTTGTTCGTTTCAGTTCAGTGGTATGCTCTTCTATTTCTTTTCCACAGGTATTCTCAGGTAGGCCTACTCATCTAATGGTGAGTCATAGGTAACAAAACATCACCAAGTGCCATGACCCTCTGCCTTACCGTGGCATTGTACCAAATTCCCTTGTAGGACAATTCTTTCCCAAATTGTCTTACAAAGGACGTGTACAAATATCGCGGCAGTATGTTTCATAGAAAGCTTTAACATGTCCTACGACACCTGCAGCTGACTTGAAGGCTGTCTGTTGCTGTGACCTTGAATGAGTATTAATTGCTCCGTCGTTCGCGTGCAATAAGCGACAAGGAAGGTTCAACGGAGACTTTGTGCATTTTGTCCATTTATTTCCGAATAGCGTGGTGTACGACAGTGATGGATCGAGAACTTTTATGAGGAGGGGCGCTGCTGGAATAGAACAGGGGTATTCTCCAGTTAAGTTAAATTTTAAGTATACATTTATCATATTTACCTCCTGTGTTTCTAAGTTTTACCGTGGATCATGACACCGGTATCCCGAAAACTGATTATTTCTAGATAAATTCGGATACAAATTGCTTTTTCTGACATAAATAGTTCAAATAATACCCTAAAACATAATGTATTTTCCCTTGAGAAGGGGCACCACCTTCCTTTCTGGATTCGTCACTGGACTATACGGCAAATAGTGAACTATTATCGAAACTTAATTGGTATGCATGTTCTCGCCCGTACAACGGATAAAGATTTATTTTTCTAAATGTCTACTTCATGGGCGGATTTAGGAGAGAGGCCCTGGGGGGGGGGAATTACTTTAAAAGCTATAGTTTAGAATGAAGCATTTAAAATCATTCTGAAATGCCTGGGGGGCAATACCCCCATGCACCTCCCATAAATCCGCCCATGGTCTACTGGCAAAAGAGTCGCCAAATTCAGTACCTTTCTAAATATGAAACATTTTCTTTTTTTAATATTCTCGTACAATTTACTTTAGAAGCATATGCAAATAATAAACGAAGTAGGTACACACCATATATCAGAAACATTGACACAAAGGGAGGGGTTGTTGACCCCCCCAGTGGAGACACTATAAAGAGGACTGTTATAAAGGAACGAATCGAAAAGAAAGATACGTATGTAATATGACGTGTCAATGCTTGGAATGCAGTATTTTTGTAGTTTTGAATTATCTCTACCGTATGAAAAGGGAAGGTATTTCTCACAATAACATTCATTTACGTGTCTCCATCGACAATTTTTGTTTGATGTCGGGATGAATCAACAATTTCTTAACGACAGTTCAATTGCAGTAAATTTTTTTAAAAGATTTTTTTGTTTTCTTCTCTCGCCATCTTTAAAAGATTTTTCAGGTTTGATGTGTATGTATAAATGAGACCTACCACATGACCAACTGTTTTACGACAGCATCTTTATCAATAGACATTTAATTTTATTTACTTATGTTCAATTGTTTTCTGAAGATAAATGCTAGGAAGTTTATAAAACTCTATAGAATTGAGAAACGCACGGAAAGATTGCTGCTCAGTGTGAATATAGTATGCAGTGAGGGTGGACAGAAGTCGTCTTTCTCCACCAATGGCTAGTATTTTCGTCTTTCTCTTTCAAAATCTGATTCTTCGTAAGTGTTACTTTGACGTTTGAAAAATAATGAAACTTCAGATTTTATCTGTTGCAGTAATATCTGTCTTTTTATACTATAAATAATATAACATCATATATCGTTATAAGAGGGTAACTGCATGAGTAAGAGTAGGCTGCTTTGCCTACATAGTCTCACATGAAATAAATGACAAACATGGCCCTTTCTAAAAGAGATATTCTCATCTGCCATATTGTGCACAATACGTCAATGACAGTGAGAAATACAATGAAAAATCGGTTACGAAAGCCTGGAAAAGCACCAATTTGAGTTGTTGACACCCAATTGAATGAAAGATAAGACCAAAGTTAAAGTAAACAAGATCACTGTGGAGCTTTTGATGAGAATAATGAATGTTTCGCCCCCAAGGTAGGTCTATGACGCTGGGAAAGGTGAACCGATGTTGGTTTGACATTGCCTTCCATCCGATGATGATATCCTAAGGGCTTGACGTACAATTTAAAGGGGAGGTTCGAACCACTTGTGTCCCCAGCAGATTACGAACCCGAGTCTCCGAGATCACTTGCAGTAAGTCTGAAAGGAAAGTTTAAGATTACAGTAAGTGAAAAGAGTTATACTCTACTTGCTATGAAGGATTAACATAACACAATGTATGTATGTATGTGTATGTGTGTGTGTGTGTGAGAGAGAGAGAGAGAGAGAGAGCACATAACTGCAAACTTGTTACAAACTTGATTTTCGCTTGTGTAGTTACAATTGATGTAACAAGTTTTATTCAAATTTGAAATTGATTGTATCAAGTTCACTTGTTATTGCAAGTTTGTTTCAAAGATATGGCAATCTTGCATGTGACAACTAGTATGATTCAAGCTTAATTTAAGCTTTAGACTTGACATAACAAGCTTAAGGTAAGCTTATAAAGTCTGAATCAAGGTTACTCTACTATCCGGGGTGCGGGGAGAGGGGAGAGATAAATACTGTAGTATATTTTCCTCTTGAATGATTCACTAATGATAGCAACAAAATGTTTTTTTTTTATCTGTCAGTAAGTAGTTAGCGATTTGATTCATCTGTCAAAAAAATAAATTTGCCTACATTTATATGGTAACTTGTAGATGCGGATACCAATCTTGCTATTTTCACAAAATATAAGGAAGAAACCTACTTCCTAGCCAACTACTTTATTGCCTCGTCACAAATACCGTAGAAGAGACAAGAAGGAGGAGGACCCCAGTGCAGTCAGTCTCTACTCTACTCTACACTGTGTATATGTTCAGAGTGTGAGGACGACCGAAAGAAGATTCCATCCATCCACCGAACAGAAGCGTAGAGTCATTCGGCCAGTCACCCCGCGGCTGAGAAACCAAGCGACCTGTAATCGCTGTATAATTGATACTTGGAACCCAGCCTAGCTACGGGTCTCATTTCAAGGGTGTCTACCTGCCTCCTGCAACACAAGAGACTCCGAACACGTACGGTTATTATTACTTCTTCTCTCGGTCTCTTTCCTCACCAACAAGTCTCAATTCGTGTGGTGCAATGGTCAACAGAAGATATTTCTAATTTTATTTTTCATTGTTGTGAATGTCAAATAATATTGATTATATTATTTTTTTGTATCTTAATTATCGTAGATGTAGCTAGTATACGCTGGCCATATTATTTTTTAAAAATTCGGGATGTTTCGTTTGAAAATTTCAGTTGTGTTACTTCACGCCCCGTTCATTACATTATGCACACTTCCCGAATTAAAGCGATGTTTCAATTTTAACTCTAGATGTCTGTCAAATCTAGTAACAGTAGAAAATTATTCGCACGCCGTTAGAATTGATAATAAGCAGATGAGTAGATAAAAAGAAAAATAAATAAATTCTAAAAGCTAAATAATTCATTTTCATGCTGAATCAAGGGAGTCGTTAACAGTGACGGTTCTAGAGAAAAAATAACTTGGGGGCCAGCTCTCAACGTTGCATATTTTTATATATATATATATTTATATATATATATATATTAGCGTAACGAAATGAGTGCGGGCCCCCTCGCAAAACTTTTATCCGGGCCCCCTTTATAAAACTGTATACTGCTACTGACGATAAATTTAAATTGAGGCTTAATACCAAATTAAATGGGCCCCACGTAATTGACTTACCCGGGGCCCCGCATAACTTCGCTTATTAACAATAACTTAGGGACGTGATCATGTCTAAAATGCTTAAAAAATCGAATTTCAGTGTTTTTGTAATTTTCGGTCGTAGCGCCACCTTGCACCAGATATACACTCTAGAGGTTGTAAGGTGTCTATATATCAAATATGAAGTCAATCCGACAACTCCATCGATATAACGGAACCTTTCGCATAACGAGTGGCAGCATATAATCCTTCTTTGGCATCTTCCAGAAGAACGAAAAAAAAGCTGATTTCCTTCGTAGCCTAAACTGTTAAAAAATCTCAGTGACGTTGAAAGGGCAATGTCGTTAACTACATCCCTTGCTAACAAATGGGAGATTCCCCTAACATTACAAAACTGGACTCCGGATCAATCAAGTTTTTAGTTTGTGCCTTTTGCATGCAATATTTCTTCTTAAATTAGAAATTAAAATTGTATTAAATAATATAAATCTAGAAAATCGGACGCGGGCCCTCTTTTACCTGGGCCCACCCGCATTGCGTTTCTATTTTGATGCTGTCCTGCTGTCCATAATCTACATTCTCTTTCTTTCATCTTTTGCCTTCCCACCATTCCTTTCAATGCGTTTTTCAGTACAAGCTCTTCTCAGACAATGACACAACCTTTTTCAGCGTAAGAAAACAATCATTAGTTGAAGCAAAAAAGTGAACATTTTAATATTCAAATAAACGTTAGGTATATGCAATGTGTGCAATACGTTTCAATGGAAATTAATAAAGTAAAGTTTACTTTCTAGGTAGTGGTATGTAATAATTATTGAACAAAATAAATTCAAATTAACTTAACATTATATTTTTACAAAGTAAAACATTTCTCCCAATTTAAAATAGTAAATATGATGTCAGTTTTTACTTGAATTTTACCATAGAATGACAATAAATTATTGTTTTTATTTCCATTGTTTAGAAACAGGTTCTTTCCTGATCAGAAGCTTAGAATAAGTCCTGTCGAAAATGTTCATTTTGTGATTACTCTAAAGAAGAGCCTAACAATGGGATATTTTTTTTTTTCAGAAATGAAATGAAAGCAAAACTAATAATATTTATAACCAAAGAAATTTGTATCTATATATTATGAGTAATCAGTAACTACAGATTGATTTTACGGTTTCAAATATTCGCCAACTGATCCACTACCTCAGATGGAACCTGTAAAAGTGCCCCGGCCTAGAACCGCCTCTGGCCGTTAAGAATATGAGGTTCATTGTCACATGAAAGTTGGAAGTTTACGAGAAAAATGGAATGTGTACGGCAGGCTAAAGGAATGCATTGCGGTTAAAATGCGCTACATAGTAATGATTCAGGGTTCCGAGAAACCTTTTCCGGAACGCTGAGGTGTTAGACCGAAAACAGGAACAATCCCGGATTTCCGGGACGTTTGGTCACCCTAAGCTGGTAAACCATTTTTACACTGGACTGTTAACAATAATCACACTATCAAACATAGCAAGAACTAGGCTTAAATGTCGACTTCAGACGTCGACATGTAGATGACATTGTGGAATAAATAAACAGTTCAAGGTAATCTTTCGTATATAACCCGAAATATGCGACTTAAAATTGTCATATCTTGTACATGGACACATTAATGTCCAAGGTTTCTTTGTATAAAATAGGTCCTATGTCAGATTTGTGTAACATTCTTTTTTTTTTTTTTCAGTTGTATATAAAAGATTACGATTACGAAAAGTATTCGTAATAAACACCAAATAAACACATACAAGCTAACAAGTGATGTCTTCATAGTTGAATCAATCTAAAAGACAAAGAATTTTGCTTGAAAAAAAAAATCACGATCAATGCACTGTTTAAGCCTGATCTCGCGTTTTATTTATTACCATGGTAACCACATAATGTCAGTTTGTCACCAAAGTATTGCGTTATAGTCCAGTGCATTTAGACGGATTTTGAGCCAAACCTGGACAAAAAATAATAACAAAGCGAAACCACTTGGGTTATGTTCAGTATACTTTTCATGAACATATCATGAAAATTCCCACTTTGGGGAAATCCGCCATCTTGAATTCAATATGGCGCCCAGAGCGAGACATCGACTTACACTTACATGACAATATCTACTCACAGAATTAAGCTGGAAACTTCGTTCTTGTTCTAGAATCAAGATAATAGCATAGCTTAAGGAAAGCAATTTTGCATGATTCTATGTACTGCACCCATATTAAAAAATGGCGGCCAGTATGAAAAAAAATATAGTTCTTATTTTACAATAATGTTTTATTAGTATATAACTAAAAAAATAACAGAGATATGAAAACATGCCTCGACATAAACGTGATAGACGTCACTCACATGTCTCCTCAATTTGACTTGTGATGCTTGCTGATGGTTTCTTAGAAGGTAAAAAATATTTAGTCACATGACCTGAATGTAGTCGGTAAGGCCACCAATTTGGATTCAATGTGGCGTGCAGGTGAAGAGAAGGATGTAACACTTACACAGCAATATCTTCTTAAAGAAGTAAACTGGAAAATTCATTCTTGTACCAATTTCTAGATAATATTTATTTCCTTCCTACCTATCGTTCTCATATTAAAATATAGCCGTTATTGTCCTAAAAGAGTAATTTTTCTGTTTTCTAAATGCTGTATCAATGGCAAATAAATTGGAAGCTACAATGAATCAGGGACATTTCTCGAAATAAACCAAAAGTTTTAATTGAAAATTTAGTAACTTAAGATTTAATGGGAACTATGACTTCTTTGCTTAATGATAACAAAGCAAGTAGAACTACAAAAACATACATTTTGAGGAAATCATGTTTCTTAATTAGAAAATACAACAGAATGCTCAATAAGGAATATTGTATGTCATTGTTGTAAAGAAATATGCGTATGATCATGCGAATTATGAAACTCAACGTACGCTGGAAGGATCTCCTATACCATCTTCATCTACTAGAGTCAAACGGTTACTGCAACAGAATCCACACATGTTAGAGCACTGAAGTCCACTTTTTCTGCATTCACAATTATTATTGCCACATCCTTTTTTACAGTTGCAAGACAATAGGCGAAGATGATTTCGTGGAGCAGGGTCTTCGGCAGTTGGAATTAACGTTCCCTTGTAATATTTCCATCCCCATGGAGTGGGATCTGGATTCACTCCCTTCCACTGTTGAACTCGTAAGAAAATTCTTAATGAATCTTGTCTTGATGCGCCTGAAGTACGTGGAAGAATTAGCTAGGTTGAAATTTCCGGTAACACTCTGTTTCACTACAGTGTTCAAGTAGAGTTCGTACCGCAACTGGTTCAGAATATCAGTAACTTTTCCATCGTCTACTACACAAAGAAACTTTTCTCCAGCCTTTGCAGTATCATCTGGTGATGAGTGTTCTTCGTTGAAAACAGCACAGAGACTATCCCTTCATCACAGGCAGTTGGTACAACCACGCAACCATTGACAAATATATGCAAATCGTTATAACTCGAGGTAGTTTAGAAATAATTAGCAGTTAATAAAATATGAATATTTTCTTACAAGTAGATCTAGAATCAGGATAGCAGAATAATATTTACATTTTGTTTGTTTATTAGTATCTCGTAAGTGAGTGAGCCTGCACAATTTTGTTTTGTCGGGCTGAGCCTGAAGTATCTCAGAGTACACTCATTTTTTTTTTATCAGTTTTGATAGCTAGAACTGTATGATACGTCCCAAGTCCACATACATTAAATATGTAAGAAGAGGCAGAAGTATGTTATGATGACAAAAGGTTCAAAATACCTAGAGAAGAACTTGAGAAGGTTCTTAGTGAAACGTAAAATGGTATAAAGAAATAAGTGTGAATGCTATTCCGATTGGATTGACAAAACAAACGAGAGAAAAGAAATAACAAAATGCGAAATGTATGATTCAGTAGAATGTCCAAACGACGTTTTAGAATCATTAATGATCCAGTGTAGAAGAAGAAGAATGCAAGAAAATATAAAGATTGGAGTAGACTGAATGCAGAAATTGAGGAGAAGCCCTTTGGATTTCGAAAAGAGAAAGGAAGAAGTGACGCTATTGGTTTGTTAAGAACGATAGGAGAGAAACATACAGAGAAAGATAAGGAAGTATACGCAGTATTGGTTGATTTGGAAAAGGCATTCGATCGATCGAGTTAACTGGAAAAATCTGAATGCAAGATAGAAGAATGGAGGTGTGGAATGGGAAGATCGAAGGCTTAAAAGGGAGTTGGATTTAATACGGTTAAAAGCAGACAACGACTCATTAGAACGAATAACAATAGCTCGATGAGTCTCTCGCCCACTTTATTTAATATAATATCCAGAAGGGGTTTCGATAGCAAAGGAAGAGTTACGGTCAGGGGAAGAAGATTCAAATGCATTAGCTTTGCGAATGATATTGTTCTTCTTGTACAAAAAAGGGACATCACTAAACAAGATGTCAACACAGTTAAAGATAAGCTGTGAGAAACAAAGAATTAAAATAAAACGTAAATAAGGCTTATTGTTTCTGCGGATCGGTGACAGAAAAGAGTTCAAGAAGAGACTGCTTAAATGGTTGTATGAAGGAGGAACATAGACTCTGCGAAAGAGTGAAGCGAAAAAATAGAAATGTTTGAAATGTGTACATGAAGAAGAAAAAAAATCAGCTGAATACGAAATGAAGAAGTGCTGAAGAGAATAGACGAACAATACTGGAGACAACAAATAAGAGAAAAAGAAACTATTTAAGACATTGTCTGCTCAGAGATCGTACACTGAGGAATACAACCGAAGGTGCATGATTGAAGGAAGGAAGAGGAGGAGGAAGACGAATCCAACTCCTTGACAGTATTAAGGAAGACCATTGTGAAGCATAAAATAAAAGTTTTATTAACTACCAATAGGGTTATCCGAAGCTACAATTTCAAATTGTTTGCAGTTTGTCCTTTTTCTTATACCTAAATTTGAAATTCGCAATTTTCGTAAATGTTACTAATTTCGAGCAAAATATTAGCAGGAAATACTTTTAACTGAAGCTTCATTTTATCCAAGCAGAATCATCACTATCCTTATAACACAATCGCGACTATGTGGTTTCTGTTCCCTTTTATTTTATGGACATTTAAAATTGATGAAATTGGTCACTTCAATGGCAAATTTTAACCTTTTCAAAATTCCACTAATGAAACACACTCTCTTTTCATGTGCATATATTCCGTGATAGTTCATCGTGTCCACTTTACAGCAGTGCAACCTCCTCCCAAAAATTGCAAATGCTTATTTTTGCATGTTTTAACAACGAAACAAGCCGCTAAATCCAATATGGCGGCAGATAAGAATAAAATAAAACCAGTTTTGAGCTGGTCAGTAGTAAGGTAACTTATGGAGAAGATATGATAAATTAACAAAACGAAGGAGCAATCATCTCTTGGTGATTTTACGGAGAATGGTCCTTAGGAAAAAGGGCGCGATGCAAGTAAAGGTAATTCCAAGTAGTCTGGTTTTTCACAACCCTTACACGCGCAGGGAATGTAAAATGTATTTTTATCTTCCGCTCCCGGGCCCCCTCAAACTTATCCACAGACCCCTTAGCGGATCCTGGACACCTTAAGATCCTTAGCAATAGAGGGTTACGCTCTTTGTTTTTTCACCTCCTCTAAACCCCAATAGCACACAAACGTTGAAAATACGTGGATTAAACGTTAGTACCGAAACGTTATTTTAACGTTGTCAATGTACCGAAATGTCCGCCCGTTCAACGGTTTATTCGACGTTGAATAATGGTTGAGAAGAAACGGGTTCAGTTGGCCAAAACGGAGCATAGTTTCTGTTTATTGGTATACACATTTAGTTTCATTTTATTCGTTGCTTTTATCACGATATACGGTGTTAACTTTCCAACAGTAAATTATCCAACCGCTGCTGTGGGATTCGAAGTCGGACCGTTTTGCACTCGTCGTTGGTAGCTCGACACGTCGAGCTCTTTTAGAATACAACACAATTTCATTTTTTGAAACTTACATTGTTTATCTTATTTTTTCTTTTGATATAACAGTTCCATATATCGTCTTTGAATGTAGCAAACATTTTCTTTATTACACTTTTTGAAGATTTTATGATACCCTTATCTGTCTACCTGTCTTTTTGCCACTTATCCATGGATCCACCTTCAGAATCACTGCTCTTTTACGGTATTCGTGGTAACAGACACTCTAGAACGCACAAATCCAGACGTTCCACCATCATGTAAGAATAAGAATAAAGAATACTTTCCTTCTTTCTTTGTTATATGCGTTTTTCTTCTTTAACACTTTGACCATCGTTGTACTATTAAATTTGTAATTTGTATTTCTCAAAAAAGTGTAATATGTCGCCTTAGAAAAACGTATATAAAGCTAAATCTGTGTCACAGTTGAATACACTTCACATTAACGTCCTATTAACGAAATTAAACGTTCGTTGAAATATAGTTCAAAATTCAATCTGTTTTCAACATGCAAATGAGAACATGAGAAACGTAGTTAATTTTATTCTGTTCGCTTTTAAGCACCATTCTTATGCAATTAACTTGGAAAGATATCTAGGGCCCTGTCATATTAACGTCCTATCAATGAAATCAAATTTCCGTTCGAATTTAGATTGAAATTCAACGTGTTTTCAACATGCACTATAATAGTTAATGTCATTCATTAAGCTTTTAATTACAACTTTTATTGCATTAAATTAGAGAGAATCCCATGAAACGAAATCTATACCATAATTGATAATAACAGTTGAATCCACGTTTAACTAACATCTTATCAACAATATTAAGTCTTTGTTGAAATATGATTTAAAATTAAACGTACTTTCTTCAACCGAAAATGGTTAATCAACCAAATAAACCAAAAATCAACGTTTAAAACACGTTTGTGTGCTACTGGGGAAGATATCACCCCCGAACTTTTACCATGAAAGTAACACTGTATGAAAATTCCTGGAGAATACTCTGGATGCCTGGTAGTAGCTGGGATCTATCCCAGAACCGTTTGAACGCGAAGGCTACATTACATGGCAGTTCGGTTCTTTTCTAGCCTAAATTTACATAATTTATGAAATTAATTTCTCCAATACTTAAATAATAACGAATTTGAGGAAACGTTTCCTGTTATGAATACACGAATCTGATTTTAAAAGAAACACACATCAATATTGTTGTTAATATTATCTCGTGGTATGCGCCTTATTGCATGACCATTGATTGATAAGTTACTTAATTCCATATTAACGAAAGAAAAAACTACGCATTAAAGTAGCTTCAGTAAATACCATATATATTTTTTTTTCTGCGGTGTAAATAGCTATGGAACTCCAATAACTAAAAAAATAAGTCTATGGTTTCTTGTCCATCTTCCTGTTTGTCGAACGTTGTCCAGAAGTCTCTCTTGCGTAAGAATAATTGGTACTTCCCTCTGTTATTATTGGCACTAGAAGATATTCCTTGTCGAGTTATTAAACTAAAAAAAAGAGAAAAATCCTGTATTTAATAAGCATAATTTTATCTGATTAAGTACATGTTTGGTTGTTTTATCCGGGTGTACAGGTTACAGTAATTGTAAACTTCGACCAGAAACAAATACATGACACAACAACATTTTTTTTTTTTTTTTGTCATACCATTTATTATTCTTTTTTAAATCTTTCATGAATTGATTATTAGGTTGCCATTTTGATATTCGTTTTAGTCTCAAAGACAAATGACTGTCGAGTTTGCTGGGCAAAGAAATAGTGGGCACGGCTTTGCAGAGGACATTTTAATTCTATGGAATTGATGTTACCTGATGGAATTTTTCGTGACTCCATGTGCAACAAGATCTTATAAAAAAGCTTGCATATAATGATTGTTTTAGTCAGTTCTCTGTCCATTTGGATAAAAGAAACAAAACTGTAGCAGAAAATTATAACACGAAAGGAGGGTTTGATCAGTTTCTGGTCTCGTAAAGAAGACATGGCGGCATAGAGGCATTAATTCCTTTTCGTTCAGTTAATACACTGTTTCTGTAGTAATCGTAGTCACTGGGAATAAAACCCGTTGTTTTGCTCTGTAATCCAGTTCTCAACACTAATATCTCAACATAGAAAGTCTTATTTTCAAAGGCCTGAAAAACACAACTTAAAGGCGCGTATAAAAAAATAATTCAGCTAACCTGACTTTTAGAACTTAACATAACCATAGTCTTTTTAATTTTTTTGTAAATTTCAAAATCCTTAAAAAAAATATTAACAACTCGCTCTGATTCGAACCAAAGTCACCCGATCACGTCTTCGATACTGTAACCACTACACCAAGTTGACAATTCATCAGCTGCTACTTGCCAATCTTTGTTATGGTTCAAGCAGTACTACGCCTTGCGCGTGAGTGGGGAACCCTCAATAAGACATTCTATGTTGAGACACTTCCGTTCTCAAATGCTGATCTCACATCACTGTTTGCAACAAGTGAACGGTTTAATCTTCTTAAAGTCATTATCCTCTCTTTCACCATGGTCCGATTTCGGGAGGAACCAGTTTATAGGAACGAGTTCCTTTTTGAGGAACCCTCCGTTGGATCTAGTTCTTTTTCAGAAACCTGCAATATGAACCGATTCGAGTTCCTTTTAGGGAGGAACAAGTAAACGTTCTCTTTTAAGAAGAACTGATGTAACCAAAATCGTTCTTATTATGCTAATGGAGAAATAATGGTAATTTTCTTTGAAAATTTAAGAAGAAATTTGATGTTTGTATTTCATATGTATCTTTTTAGGGTCTTAGTCTTACTTCAGAAACTACATGCAGTAAATATTTCTAACATTCATTTTTGTGTGATTTCAGGCTGATATTCAGTGATCCTCTCAAAGCCATTAATTTGTATAATCGTTCTTCTGCTGCAGAAACCAGTCGAAGTGTCTTCAAAGCATGTGCTCAAGGAAGAGTTTCTAATCGCACGATACGAAAATGGTTCGAAAGGTTTCGTCCTGGAGATCTGGACTCTTGGTGATGAAAAAGGTCGTACGCGGCCAGTAGTGGTTGACACGACCATCTGAAGGCGATGTGGCGACCATCAAAGCTGATCCTTTAGAAACTACTCAAGAGGTTGCAGAAGAAATCAGAGTTAACCAATCAACAGTTGCTCGTCCTTTGAATGACATCGGAGAGGTGAAAAAAAAACATCTTGGATAAATGCGTGACACACCAAATGAAAGAGTTCCCAAATAAAATGTTATAAACAGGAGCGTATCCTGAGGGTTATCTAGGCTACCGCCACAGTCTAAGCTTGTGAACAAATGTTTTGATGTGTACAAGTAATATTAATTTACATGAAAGGGAGGCCAGAACACCTATCATCATCATCAATACTATATGTGACCTCCGTAACCTCTTTGTAAATCTTATTACTTTGGCTAGTGGTAGTTCAAGTTGTGAATTCAGAATACGCCACTGGTTATGAAATATCTTTTCTGTAGCAGAAATGATTCATTTCTTGAATATATTGAGACTTGCGACGGAAATCTACGAGAAACGTCATAGTTATGCTCGACAGTTGAATAGCGATGAAGCCCACAAACATTATCTCAAGCCAGAGCTGCAATGAAGAAATGTAATGGTGACAGTTTGGTGATCTATTAAAGGACTGATCTATTATAACTTCTGAGTTTGGCAAGGCTACCACATCAGACACCTATCGTCAACAAACAATCATATTGCACCAGAAAATGATCAATTTGCATCCAGTAATGGACCAGATTATTCTTCACGACATCTCTTCAGAACAGACCCTTCAAAAATGGAACCAACTATGCTATCAAGCTCTCCTGATCTCTTCCCAACTGACTATTTCCTCTTTCGGCATATCCACCAATTCTTTGATGGAAACGTCTTCTGTGATCATGACTCAGTTCAAAACGCCTTCAAAGAGTTAGTCAGTTTACTGACTTTTAGAATTCTTTGCTATCGGGATAAACAAACTTACTAAACGTTGGCCAAAAATATATTGATTCCAAGATTCTTATTTCGACTAACTTAAGTTGGATTTGTACAAACTTGTATCTGTCTAAAGTAACCGGTCAAAAAATGGCCATTATTTTATTTTATTTTATTATTATTATTATTTTGCATCAGGCCAGTAATAGAAGTTAGATTCGAACTATTGGACTGTTTAGGTACATAAAAGAACAATTATCCTCAGAATATGCACCAACGCCAGAAATATGCATTTATATGCACGATAACAATAGTACTTTTTCTTCACATTTTTTTTTAACTTGGCAAACTATATTATCTGACTACGGAAAACAAATGGTCAATTAAAATAATATCTTTGTATTAATAAGAAGTTATGATAAGCCATTTTAAATTGAAGGAATGTGATCGCTTTATTGAGTAACGTAAAAATGATCAGTTTCTTTCTGGATCGGACGTATATCGTAAATATTACTAAAACCACTTTGGGAAGATACATATGAAAGTTTTATTTAAAAAACAAAAAACAAAAAATCAATAGAATACATTGCTTCGATTTTGATTGAGGATCTTTTTCTCCCTCTTCGAACACACACACAGACATTACGAGGACTGGGAAATGAGGAATCAGATGGAACTGGAGGGAATGTCATGCCGTAAGAACACACAAACTGCTTAATGATATCACATTGGTAGAAATAAAAAAAAGAAAGGAAGAAATGACTTCCTGTGTAGGTATGGTTTTACGTCTCCTTGTTTATGAAAGACAAATGAACACAATTGCATGTACTGGCTCCATCAGATTATGGAGGTTTTCTTTTTCTTTCTTTTTTTAAAAAAGATAAAAGTATCTTTATGAATTATACACCTTCCGAAGACGGGGCCGCCACTATGGCCACAAGAGACCTATAATATCTACAGCACATAGGGAAAGGAAGACAAAATAAAAGGTGATATGGAAGAGGTTAGTTGAGGGGGGAAGAGGGCCAAAGAAATATTTCTTCTTTCTTCCTCTGATCTACTGTACCGTGTCATTTTCTTGGGCGACAAACCACAACCATCGAAAAAAAAGTATTCTCGAAAATTTTCCCGATTCCCCCCCCTTCCCCCACCTTCTTCTCGTAAAGATAACGATCCTTTACCACCATTATAATGATTCCTTCTTTTCAATGACTCTGTGTCCTCTTCACATCTGCGTTCGTGAAAGGCGTCTGTCTCCTTTTTTCTTCCAGTCGTCTACTTGTGTTGTCTAGCAATTAGGCCGTCATTTGGGAACCAAAATGATGCCATGCATGTGGGAGGTGGGGTGGGGGGTAGGGAAGAGGAATCACTTGTACAGTTGCTGCTGTCATTGTTTTTGCTGCAACGATTTACTCATTTGATATTTTTTATGAATTAATACATGTTGATGACGATTTTTTTTTTCTGTTTCACCTATGAAACAGAATGGTTGCCTATAAATATATTTATCCCCACCCCCTTCCACACAACATATTCGAAATAATAGGTGTGCCTGATGAAATTTTTTAAATCGGCGAAATGTAGTCAGAAATCTATAGTTTCTGACAATAGTGTTTCGTTTGATTTCAATTTTTATTTTTTTACGAGTGGCAACATCCTGGAAATTTTGGTGCTTTTCTCCGACATTTACAAGAAAAAGAAATTTCGGAGTTAGTTGACTAGGCCTATAGAGGAAATTTATTTAGTTCGATTCCACGCCGTTGTAAAGTATCTCAGGTGCTTCTTCTGTATTTCCTGGACTTTTTTTATTAGATGCCTAGAAGAATGCTGAATGGGCTCCATAGTCTAGTGGTTAGAGCTTTGGACCCCGGTTCAATTCCCGGATGGAGTCCCCCTTTTCGTCATCCACCCAGCATCGTGAGGCAAACTGGGAAGTCACGTGAATAAAGACGTGACGACCACTTGGTCTAGAAAGCCCCTGATACACCTGTTCGTGACCAGGTGGCGCGCAGTACTGACCACAGGTGGACAGATGGCGTTGCTACAGGCTCAAGACCTTTCGGTCTGTAACGCCCGTGGTTATTATTAGAATAATGCATGATTTCTGGTCTGAAATGAATAGCAGATTTCCGAAGTAATAATCCTCTGAAAATCCAATATTTCTGAGCAATACACAAAATAGTACCCCTGAGAGTTTACGATGATGGCGCTGACTATAAAAAGAGAACATTTACCAGTTGCCGCAGTCCAGGCGATAACGTCGAGGACTTCTGATCATCTATGGGTAGGCACATGGGATCGAACCTCACGGCTGACTATCCTGACTGAAGTTTTCAAGGTTTTATTATCAGTTTCACAAGGTGACTGCCAGGATGGTACCTTGACTAAGACCTTGGTCGCTACATTCCCCATCGTCTTCCCTACCCAGCCTTTGCACCTCGTCTATGCTTCGAAACCAGCTTGACCCGGCCGTGATCCGGAGACAAACCAAAGTTTTTAAAATGTTTTCATTGTCACTGTTGCGTTTGAACCGTGTTACTTTGAGGGGTGTCTGGGGGGTGTTACCCTCAAAGCAGGAAAAATACACCGCCAAAAAGTTATTAAGAAGAGTAATAATAACACGTGGAAATAGTCTCATATGCCTGGAAAGATAGAAAATACCCTCATAGCTAGTCTATTCTGAAGGAAGTTTGTTTAAAAAAAACTTTGTTTATGGAGGCCACTTTAGTAACTATAAACTTCGGCCAGTCAAGATGTCATTAGCTAGTTTAGTTTTAAAATCCATACCGCAGCCGGGACTCGAACCCAAAGTTGAGGATAGTGCAAAATCATCAAGGGGGCACCAGGTTAAGGTTCGATCATCAGGAAGGACGCCGGGTCGCAGAGTCAGTCCGGTCGTTTGTGTTAAGACCGGATCAATCAGGTCATCCATGTATGGGTCAGGTCGGGTCAGCAAGAGTAACCCGATTTCAAGTTTGGGGAGAAAGTACCTGGTGTTGAGCTTAGGCGAGATAAATGCTTGAGACAGAGCAAGTTGAGTGGGCTGTAGGAGACTTCTTTCAAGATCCGGTCAGAGCAACAGTAATTTGTGTGTGTATTTTAAAGATGTTCTGTAATGTAATATATTGCAGTCTTACGCATGTAGGTATTCCAGAAACACTAGTGATACACTAAATAGTGCGTGTCACCATGAAAATGTGGAATATGCGTCTTGCTCTTCTTCAAATTTATTCAGTCTCGCATATATGTTATTCTTGATATGGTATATAACATGAAAAGTTACAAACTTTCTGTTCCTCTTTGCTCAGCACAGTAGAGATATTCAATTAAAGTAACAACCTACTCCGTCTGCTTGTAAGTAACTTACGTTGCAAGAAGGAGATACAGACCCTAATTGTCTAAGCTTTACCGATGGATCACATTTTATAAGAATAGAATTAGAATGGCTGATCCACAAAAAATATACATCAATACTTTGTTGAAAATGTGTTTTAGATTTTAGTCACTGACACCGGCTTAAATATTTCTACCTTACTTAATACTTGATTAATACTGAGGTGCTGAGATTTAAATAGAGAACGAGGAAAAAGTTCTTCATATGTAATTAAAGTACATTCACACGGATACTTTAATGTTTGATTGAAGTACATATTCCGTAAACTAAAATCGCAAACAATCAGTTCAAATAACTAAAAGATGAACATAAACTTCTGGAAATTCGTTTAAAGAACATTGCACACACATCATTGGCATTACAGGTGTAATGTTTTTTTTTTATCATATTCTCTTAAGAGTAGATTTTAAAAGCTGAATCAGGAATACGAATTAGATTCAGGCTGGATTCGGAAAGGCTGAGTCTACCCACTGATTTTCTAGGGAGGGCTGGGGTCCACCTATCACTTTTGCCGCACGCCATGGATCTTGTGTTTCTATATACAGTATTATACTATGTACACAATAAAACTGCCGACAGTTTTTTGGTAATTTTTGGTCAATTATGAATCAATGACTAGAATGGGATGCTCTTGTTAGACACGATATTTTGATGAGAACGCTTCCACCGATTAGCTTAGAATTTAATCCCTGATCAGGAGAACTAAAGACAGTTATTCTACCACTCTATAAATGGCCAGAATATAGTTGTATTTAATTATTATGTATAACATTGAAAAAACAGAGTTACAATTTCACATCTAATAGTTTTTATGTTCGTACCTCATCATTTTTGTTTTAATGGAAAAATATTGAAGGGAAGTTACGATGAAAGGAGAATTAAAATCTTTCTACGATTCTCTGAAGCTTCTATCTCGTTTTGTTCTTCATCCTTCGGTCTTCTGTTGCGTGGAGTCCGTTTTTCAATCAAGCTTTGTTAAACTCTTCTTAATCCCATTTCTTGACGGGTAGCCTTAGAAACTTGATGCCCATCTTATGACAAATGTTACTAACATTCAGAAGGTTTCTTCCAAATGTGCAGGTGAGGTTCATGACGATGAATTCTGCTTTAGTTAAACTAAGCTATGGATTTTTATTACAGCTTTCTGTGTATTAAGAGGAGAGCTCTCCTTTCCTACATTCCTGTTCTCCATATAAGTCATGAAATCATTGATGCAGGTCGCAAAATGCAATCACTTTACACAAAGATGACAATTTAGGTTTTCCCTCTAAGGCGAAGTTGTCATGGCAAAAGTCCAGTTGGTAGGACATTGAACATATATTAGACATTTGTCTTTTGATGATCTCCAAATTGAAGTCTACTTTCTGTGTTGCCATTGACACTCTGGACTATCCAGTCTCCTAACAATCTTCTGAATTTTTAATTCCTTCACAACTGAATGTTTTAAAGGTGTTAGAAGTTAATAGTTTCCTTAATCACGACTTTGCACATGGCTTCAGCTTCATTTCTTAAGTACAAAAACCATCGCAGACGTTCTACTGAATCTTTCATAATGGTAGTATCTTACTTTGCAGGAAACAAGGAGAGCAGTTACATTTCCAAAGAGGTTGCTCAATAGATGGCGTTATTGTAGCCACTATTTCTAAAAGCGAGATTGTAAGAATAGTGATAATTCTGGAATCTAAATTTGTAATTAACGATTACTGCTAATGATTTGTACGTATTGAATTATTCTCGAATGTAATGGAAGATATTTTAGTCATATTGAATTTTCTACTTTACACTACGAAGGTGTATAATGTAATAGTTATACACTAATAGTGAAAACAGGTTTCACCAGACAAGAAGCTTTGATTTTCTACTAAAGCAATGTTATATTGAAATAAATTCAACCATGTACGCAGGCCATTTAGTAATACATATGGCCACAACAGCAATAACATATCGCACCTTCAGCAATACGACATTATCGTTATAACTACATGTATAGTTACAACAATACTGTATGGTACCCAAGGTCAATTTCTAACAATATATTTAGTTGTTGGCCAGACATAATTCCCCCAATTGGTAATTCGACTATGCATTGTTGTATAATTAGCTGTAATGCTAACAAAATATCTTCCTAATTTAAGTGAAACAAGAATTTTACCATAAAATGTTTTTCATAGTATTGTAATTATGACAATACGCCTAATCACATGTACATACAACATAATGACAATACACGATTAGCAAGGCTTGTATTTGCAACCCATAGTACTGCTGTCCCAATTTCAACTATGACAAATAGGATTTTATGGTTGCTCCAAACATATTTTTTTGAGTGCGAGTTCTTGCGGCGCTGTGGGTCTGTGTTAGTCCACCTCACAACTGGAAACAACTGAATGAAATTAGTTATTTTTCCGTCCATTGGCAAACAATGAATCGAATCGTATATTGGATTAACAACGAAGCAACCAACCGGGTTCGGTGAACCGGATAAATATCACTACTAAGCTCAGGTGATTGGAGCAAAGGGCTGCCACTAATATGACGTGGGTTGTATCCACGCTTTCTCCAATATCTTATTTCCATTCTGACTATCAGAAGAACTTATTAGTTATACATTTTTACGCATTTACAATGTAGAAATGTGATCAAATCTTCACCCATTTGATATGTGCCAAAGGAAATTTTAAAATATAAAAGGACAGCACTCCCCCCTTTTTTAGTGTTGTTTACGCACAGTATTCAAATATGTGTCCCTATATACAACAATCGTTACAGTAACAGTAATCAAAACCGCAAACGATGAAGTCAACCTTAAAAACTGTCTTTGTGACGCCATGATAGACAAAGAAGAAGGTAAAGCAGAACGAAGATAGAAGAAAGAAAGATGATACAAGAACAATAAAAATAAAAGAGTTTTCAGAAGGACATAGGTGAGAGAATAAATGCTGAAGAAAGAGAGATGGAGATACAAAGAGAGACAGACAGAATTCTCCAGTTGAAGAGGGGGTAAAGTGGGGGACAGGGAGAGTTGGAAAAGAAAGAAAGAAAGAAAAAAAGACGAAAGATTCGAAGAACAACGAAATTATACGAGTGAAGATGATTTTCTGAGACCACTACTTCTGTTGATTACAGGGTTCCACAGATGTTCCTGGCATTGGCAGCGCCAATGGTATGTAAGATCAATTCTAGCTTCGTTTTCTGTTTCAGTCTTCCCCCCTCTCCCCCTCTTCCTCTCTCTTTATGTGTCTCTATCTTTCTTTGGGTTCTGTTATGATTCAGGTAACACACACTTCTTTCTCTGTTAGAAGGTAAACCTCCCAATTCTGAATCGTAAAAATCCCAGCAAAGCAGAGACTGGTACAAAACTATTTTAGTTTTTTTTTCCTACTTGAAACAACATGGACTAACACGATAAAAAAATATCAGTGAAGTGAAAAAAAAATGTTAGTACATGTAGAAAGTATAATGCCTTAAAGAAAAATAGGAGTAATGACAAAATGAAACATGTTTCACACTAAAAAAAAAAAAAAATAGAGGAAAATCTCAAGTAAAATTCTTCTCTCAACTTCAGAAGGTCAAGGGTACATTTAATTTGCCTGTAGGATTTCTTCTTTTATTGTAATATCTGTGGTACGGATATTTCAGAGTGTAAAATAACACCACAGCACAAGGAGTGAACTGACTCTGACGTTAACATTATGTTTGGAGTATTTCAGTGTTGTTAAAATGATATTCCATTTTATTTTTGTACAAGGAAAGACATGCCGATTGTCTTTTGGTTGTCTGAACCGACGTTGAATAATTTCTGTTGTTACTTAACGTAGTTTACAATGAGACTCTGAGGCCTTAAATTTCAGTGGTGTTCTTCTTAAACTGCAATTGAAGACCTGAATTGCAAAACATTCCAAGTCCACTAACTTTCGTATTTTCATTTTTCTGTTTGTTCGACATCTATGTTCCAAGGGCTATCCACTTGCGTAATATTACATCCTAACTCCAACTAAAAAAAAAAACTTTTTCTAATACAAAATAATTTCGGGTGAATAGAATCCCACGTCCTTGGACTGTTTTTGTTCCTCCTGAAAAAAATATTCCGGTGGACTTGGGGTGTTTTGTAATTCAGGTCTTCAATTTGAATGTCCCATTTCTTGTGGTAAATTTTTGATGCTTTATAAAGAACTTGGGACAGTGAGGACAGTAATGTCGGGAGAAGATGAATAACAATTTCTACCAAATGTCCAAATCGTAATGTTTGTTATTCAAATTATCAAAATATTAAAGGTTTCAGAACAAAAATGTGATGGTTACTGATTTCTTTTAAAATGCCGTTGGCTTAGTATACTCGTACCAATTGTCCTCCCGAAGTTTGTAGATGTGCTACAGCTATAATGGAGCCTGAATAACAGGTGTTAACAATATAACCCTTTGGCATTTGCCAATGTTTGACGCTGTTCGTCGCCGGTCAGCATTGGAAATACTGAAGTAATTGGACAGCCACGTATTTAGGGGGTGGGTCCGACCCCCCCCCCCTTCATAAAAAATGATAAGGTTATTTGCATCGAATAAAAAATGGATCTGACACGACTATCAAAGAGTACTGTGGTTGGATAGCTATGACATGTTCAGCGCCCTATTCGAAGCTACTCTTACACCCATGAAACTGTTACTTCTTATTAAACCCTGAAATATGGCTGTCCCCAAGTCATAAGGATGCGGTGCCGCCACCTTTGGTTGCTCAGAGACAGCAGAACACTGAAACAGGACGCCTGAGGACAGCAGGAGTTATGCTCAGGGTGTGATGTCGGGAGGGGACATCATGATCAGAATGAAACTCGTGTACCCTCACACACTCAGCTTAATCGCTCGATAATCGCTCTACGACTACTTGCTTAGTATCTCCACCAGCATCCAATTGGTTGAATAAGTCCAATTTCGATTGGCAAATTTCAATCGCAACTCAACTGTCAATTTCGAACAATTTCCTGGTGACTTCTGCGACATGAAATGCTACGTTATATATACATATGCGCCGTTCACGGTGCGTGCGTATCGCATAGGAGATAGCTTATATATTTAGAAATGGAACACCTTGCATATACAAGACAGAGACAAAGTGGAGGAAATGGTGCTACATCAATTGTCAGGCATGTTGCCTTGAAATTATAAAAAAACGAAGGAGAAGCTTCATAAATTTGTGTGGGTTGGTGAATCGTTTACGACAAAATTGACTTCCAATGTTTTTAAGTAGTCGAAATATTTGAATTTATGTATGACATTTAAGCATCTATATCACAGGCCGGGAGGGGGAAAGGATCTTGCAAGGAGTTGGCCAAAGTCCAAATTAAAATGTACCATCCCAGTATTTGCCTGGTGTAACTGAAGAAAAAACATGTAAAAACCTTAGCCAGGATGGTCAACTGCTGGTATCGAACCCATGACCTTCCGAATGCGATGCTAACACTCTACCAACTGAGCTATGGCTGACAAAATATTTAAATATGATGATTGAAAATAAAACAGCAGGAATTAATACTTATCCAGTGTATCATTGAAAGATGTCGAGGGAATAAATTGATGTAATGAAAGGGGTAAGAGAAAACAGCTTCGAAACAAATTGAATATGTGCTACGACAAATAATATTTTGTAGTATCTGTAGATCAAAAATGAAGTTTAGAGAACCAGATACATCAATCTAAAACCTATTTAACACAGCAATTTGCAACAATATCACAATTATTATTTTAGAATTTAATAAAATACATTTTTAATCGAGACAAGCAGCTATGGCCTAAGCCTCTCACATGTCTGAGAGACGATATGCGACATTGTGATGATATTGGGCATAGTTTCCTGTCTGGTCTACCCTATAAACACAGGTTAAATAGGAAATTAAGTGCTATTTTCTCGGCCTACATTCTTGCGTGAGTGTAACAAAGAATTCCCCACTCCTACGTACAAATAACAGCTTTACGTATTACCAAAAAATATTTTTTTTAAAGAAAGACTAAAATTACGTAAATAAAATGAAAGAGTACGAACAAATAAATTTAAAAAAATATTTTGAAAACTGCACCTGTTTTCTGGCAATATCGCATATTGATAATCCAACTTCGACCATTTTTTTAAAAATTATCACATGTCATCTTTGCCACACACCACTAAACAAGATAAAAATAATAAAAAAGGAAAGAAAAGATAAAAAAAAAATGGGCTTCAGAAGCAGCCTGAGCGGCAGGCGTTACTTTTTAACAGCCTCGAAAGGTACTCTTCCATGCAGCATCCACGAGGCAAGTATTCGTTTTTATTTATGGGCCTTTAATTAGCCTCTACGTCAAAGGTACGAAGGTTATAACATTTTGTTTCTCAAAAGGTATGGACATAAATGTGACATAACTGTCTGGACTTTGTACACGTTTTATGCGGATGTCTGTGCAGTTACAAGCAAGCGAGGGAGTTATACTTAATATATCTGCACGTACTCACTCACTTAATTTTACATATTCACCTCCTGCCTCACTGAATGTGTGCGTTCGTCTGCTGTGAGGTGATGCACACATACATACGCTTTTGTTACCTTGTATAATAGACAAGCGATTAACGCCTTGTGAATCAGTACGAACTTCTTTTTTTTTTAAGTTTCTTTCTTTGAAAGGTTAGCTGGACTCACCTTCTTGATTTTAACGTTAAATGTGAACAATATTGATGTTATAAAGAATTCACCATCCTACGTGTCACCTTTCTCACAGACATGTAGTGTACAAAACGTGTAGGCTAGTTACAAGTATACTACACAATAAAGATTCAATCGCATTGCTGGTAAGAACGGTTATTCAAATTTATATCACCTTTGATATATATATATATTTTTTCTTATAATTCTATCCAAGTAGCTGATTCGGTATTACTTTAGATTTCATTTCCCTTATTTGGTTCCCTAAGTTACAGTCAAAATTAGTAGAGCGTTCGCATATGACCCGGACTGTTGCATTTCCGCACGGTGATTCATGCGACACATGAAGTGACCTTGGATATTCCGACCGTCATATATAATGTGAGCTCGTAGATTATATTATGTTTTTAGTAAGAGAAGAAAGAGATTCCAAGTTCACAAACTTTGACCAGGGCTCGCAGATAATATGGATCGCAATGTCTGTCATGATCCCAGCTGTTTGGATGGTGTAAATCCTTTCGGAGTGTTGAAAATGATCCGTGTGACAGATATTCGCACGCTTCTATGACACCAGGAAATATCGAAGCGGTAATTGAAATTGTGAGGGACAACAGCCACACTACAGTACAGGAAATTGCTCAGTAATTGTTAGAAATAAGTTGGATTATCACAAGGTCAATACTGGTTGGGTTCCTTGTTACATTGACTGAGAGAAACAAACTGAAGCGCATCCAGATGGTTAGATTCACTTTGTGAGGTGCGACGTGGTTGTACTCCCCTTATAGCGCAGATCTAGCACCCAGTGACTGTCATGTCACTTGCTAGAAAAATGACCTAACGAGACGCCATTTTGAGGGCAACTATTCCGTCATCACAACTGTTTGAGAATGGTTGCTTATCTAAGCAAACACGTGCTTTGAAGAGGGGATAAACGACTTCTTAAACGTTTGGAAAGATGCATTGCAGCTTTACTGACGCTAACTGGACAATTCGAATCAACAGAAGACAATTGAACTGCGTTTTAGTGAACCACACGTAAAGGCATTGCGCCATGGAGTAATACCGAATCAACTATCTGTACAAAGAACGTAAGAGAAATTTTTACAACTTTGAATTTAAATCAATATTCAAACTTCAGATCTTTTAATCAGTTGAAAGTGTGGTAACGTTTTAATGCCAAGTCCTCAATGGTTAAAATTACAAGAAAATAAACGGATATTTTTGTTCTAATAGTTTATTTTTATTATGAAGCAATGAGAGAGACCCAATTGGTGTCGTGTAGTCCTGGCAGTGGCTAATTGCGTATATGGTAAGAGAGCCCCCCACCTCAAGAATCTCTGAGAAGGTTAGGTCCGTAAGGTTAGGTTAGTTTATCTGCCTGCAACTAAACTGAGAAGGTTAGCTTAGTTTTTTTTTTAAATATATAAATCTGTAATAAATTGTACGTCACTTTCTAACTTTGTCGACCAAAGTAGTGGGCAGGCAGATAACGTGAAAGATCCGTTCCTAAAATAAGGTTTTCGGTTTCCATCTTCGTAAAATAACTAGCAAATGCTTAAGTAATTGAGTAGAGCGAGTTGTTCTTGGTCGTCTTTGTGATACAGCACCATAACGGTCAGCTCATTTGCCTAGGAAGTACCTACGAAGTGACTTGAACTTCTTCATGGTTACAACTGAAAATTTGAAAACAAATTGAAAGACCGATTGTTGAGAAAGCTTCGCTCGCTTCAGCTCAATAAGACTGGAAATCAGGGCGTCGTCAAAGGTGGGCCTTAGGGGGCACATAGCCCATCCGAAAGAAGACCGGCGTACGCTCTGTATTTTCAGAAATTAAACAGTGTCCTCTTTTTAATTTTATTTTGTCATTATGTAACACAGGCTAGCGCCTCAGTATTTTTAATTTTCAAATGAAATATTTTTTAAAGATAGTTTATTGTTGGAGGAATTACATTAAAATCTTCTTACTGCGTTTTTTTAAATAATTCTTTCGTTGAATCATCCTTGAAGGTATGTAATACTGCCATTATGACGTGTGTTTTGGGTTGTCTATCTCTCAGCCAACTTAATAATACGTAAACAACACGACCAAAATGTGTCTTTGGGATGTCTCTGACACGGTTTTCGCTTTTCGGAAATGAATAGGCGTTCTAAGACTTTATACCTTCCTTTGATTTTTTGGTTACAATTGTCACTACTTCTTTGCTTTGCAGCTTCCCGATTGTTCTCACTGATACTTGGTCAACACTGAAATCTGAGATGCCTCACCGGGAATCAAACCCGGGTCCGCTCACACTAAAAGCGAGAGCTAAAACCACTTGTCCACACGGGAACATTTTTTTCTATTGCATTTCAGTTCGTCTATTTTCAATATAGAAGAATAATTTTCCCAAATATTTTTCAACAGATATTGTAAAGAGGACATTTTGGTGTGTCCACAAAGCCACAAACTGGTCAATGTTTAAACGGTTCTGGGAAACAGAAAAGGTGCTATTTATAACGCCATCCTAGAAAACATAGTAGTGTGAGTCAGGCAAGTACCCAGAAGTTGGTTGGGCGGGTGGGTCCGAGGTCTGTCTGGGTGTGAAATTTACGTAAAATGCATATATTTTTGCCAAAAATAATACTAATTTCACAAAAAAAACTAAATTTAGGGGGTCCGGACTCTGCGTACGTCCCTGGTGTGAATTGCTATATGAGCGCCAGGTTCTCTAACGTCCATTGAGTTCTTTCAAGGAGATTTGAGTAGCGCGGGCGGAAAACAAATTAAAATACTACTTAATCAGTAAGGTTCCGTAGCCTATACAAAGAACATGGTAAACAAGCATCGAAATAAATAATATGTAGTTATGCTATTTCATGCTAAATACTTGCTATTTCTCTTTATTTTATGTCATGTCAAAAAGCGACCTACGAAGTGTGCTTAAAATGTAAGAGTGGGGATTAAAGGACACATCTTTTGACATCAGAAGAATATTGTGGAAAGCCTTCATAGGTTTGTTTCACTTTATTTATTCATAACGTACATTAAGACCAGCTATTTTTAATAAATCGCTTGCTATTTCACAGAATTATCAAATATTGTACTTAAAAGCAAATAAAATTTTCAATCATGTAAATTATAAATTAAATTTACTTTAAATCTATATATAAAACAGCAAAATGGAAGTCATTTATGAAATTATTTCATTCTGAAACACCATTTTTTGAGGTGAAGAAAATCTTTCAATGGTCGTAAAAATTATTTTTCTGTGTAATCAGAAGATATTTGCATAAGAAAGTGGGTAAAAAAAAAGAAGTATCTTTTTATTTTTGTCTACCTTTGTTCATATGTACTGTACAACTAGGCTATCACAGGAATGTCTCTTCAAAACATAAAAACAGTTGCGATCACAATTGATGCATCTATTCACCACTTCAAAAGTTACACCCGTACAAGTTGTTTAAAAAAACTGATTAGAGTCAAACGTATTACTTTTGCATATGATTCGGTTCCCTGTAGCAGCTACTGAAACATCTGTAAGAAAATATTTGTTTTAAATTGCCATGAATGTCCTAAACGATCTTAAAACAAGTTTTTGAACAACAGCGTAAACCAATAAGCAGAAGGAGTTTTGAAATTGGATTAAAGAAAGAAATACGTAAATGAAAATATAGAGAGGTAGCATCAGTGTATCGGTACATCTTAATACTAAACATAGGAATACGAAGCCTGAAAACCCAGCTCTCATACTCCAGGCGGTAACGTCACGGACTTCAGATCGGCAATGGGTAGGCACGCGGATTTGAACCCCGCAGTCAACCGTCTTAACTGGGATTTTCCAGAGCTTACCGCAGTTTTACCAGGCGAATGCTGGACTGGTACCTCAAGTAATGCCCTGGCCAATACTTATCCTCTACCGTATTCAGGCCTGAACCAACGATGCCCAAATACCATAAATAAATTGAGCTCAATTCAACGAAACCTAAAAGTGGCGTCATGGAGTCAGCCTGAAATAAATTATTACATTCCAAATGATTAATTAAAAGCAACAGAATTGAGTCTCCCCATAGTATTCGTGATTAGTGATGTATCGATGGCGGCAGGGTCTTAAAAGTGAGCTTAATCTTCTCCAATCACTTCGTTTCTTCCTTTTCCTTTATCTTCATTCTATCGGTGATTCTACTTCCAGTAGCAGGTTGATGAGTCGAAGGTACTAAGCGAGGGTAACCAATGATGTCTTGCCAGTGTCTTCCCTCGTGTGGAGATGATTGATGATAACTTCCTGAGAGCTGTATCCACAGTTTTAGGTGTATCTGAACCAGAGACGATTTCTCCTTGATACTGTGTTTCTGTTAGATGAGCGGTGGTGCAGGTAATTAACTAGAGATCCCTCGTTAGGAGGACGTGTATATGATCTTCAAAGGTAGTAGAAAACGGCCATCAGTTACCTTCAAGCTTCTGAACAGAACACAACATTCAGTGTACATTTTCCTTGCTTACACAATGTCCCAACCAATTTCTCTTTCTTGTACTGCATTGTCTTGTTTGACCCACTCTCTCAGCTCAAGTACTTTCTCATTATGTAACATTTGTATACTACTTCCTTCGATCCATTGTCCTCCAGGCGTACATTTGGAAAGCTTCCAAAAGATGTTTTGTTCCTTAAATTTCACATTTCCGCTACTCCATTTGTTCATCGTCTCATATTTTCTTTATCACCTCACGAATTGTTAATAAGTTTTAATTTGCATGAAACCTGATGACCTCTAAGGCCAAGTCTACTCACAAAATATTACTTTAGTCACGTCTTTCATGGATTTTGAGTGTATTAGGTCATAGGAATGAGTAAAAAAAAATGCTAATTTCCAATACACCGTGATAAATTATTGCGAGTCCCAGACTCGATCATATTACGAGGGTCGTCCACAAAGTAAAAAACCGATTGGGCATAACTAATAAACAACAAAGATGTCATTACAATACTTTATTTACGATGTTACCGGACCTTACTCTATTTTTCAATGTAGTCGCCGTAGCGGTCGAGGAACTTATTGTAACGAGGAACAAGTTAGTTCCTAACTGAGTTCCGCTGTTGCACCCTTCTGCCGCCAATGACTTGAGCCTGCTTCATTGAGGTCCTCATCATTTGCAAACTGTTTCCCACCCAAAAATTCCCACCAGACCCAAGGTGGTCTGTGTCAATTTCATGTAAGGTGATTAAAGTGAAACACCTGTTTTCCTATTATTTTTTTTCAACTCTGTCTTTCAAGTCATCTGTAAAGAGAGATGGCCTGCCACTCCGATCCTCGTCGTGCACATTGGTTATTGCATCATTGGAAGAAGGATTTCCCAAGACACCACGGATTTCACACTTGGCGGGATTTTCAATAGGTGCCGCCATTTTGACACACTGACAGGAACAACAGACATGACTGCTCAGCAACGAAAATCGGCTCACACTGAGGCGAGGAGGGGAAGGAGAGCTTATTGACGCACAAGCAATCGCGGTGGTGAGGAATCTGCGCTAGGCGTGGTGAGCAAACGTCTTTTCTTTTTTTTTTTTACTTTCTGGACGACCCTCGTTTATCAACACAACTAAGTCTAACTCGAATCAAATTTGCAATATCGAAGCAACTTAGTAAGTCAAGTTTAAACTTGAAACAAGTTTCTTACACAATCGTAATTACACAAGCGAATGTCAAGTGAAAATCAAATTTGTCAATCATAGTATATGGGTGGCGTTCTGACTTGAGGCAGAGTTATGAATCGAAGATCTCTGGGCAATATTTGTTTGTCCTTGTTATCAATCGGATACGGGACCGACCTACAGTCTCAAGTGGGTTTCAAGCCTTAACTAAACTTTTTGGCCCTACCGAGGATGGGGACCGAACCTAGAACCGCTTGCACTGACAAGGAAAGCGTTAACTATTCGAATGACCGGGAATTCAACCCAGGACGCTCTAACTAAAAAGCGACGAACCGTACCACCCCTGAAAGATTGAAACCAGTGTCGTCTATATCCCTTTCTTCTGCAGCGACGACCAACGGAAATCGCTCTCATGCCAGTGACGAGACTGACTGATGCTGCGAAAAATCCCTCCTCCTTCATCTCCGTCATTTCGCTCGCTTCGATGAATGCGAATGGCGAATAAAGAGGAGACAAGAAGAAAAGTGGAGAAAGCAGAAGAGAAGCAAAGAGATCGTGACGTCAGAAGGTGGCACCTCACGGGTGTGGCAAGCCAGTCACAATCCTGTTGAGTGACAGCTGCGGGTAATTAACCTTTGTTCTTTCGCATTCCTCTTCGGATTTCCAGCGAGGCTTTGGTTTGCTTCCCTCCTGGTTCCCTCCAACTCCCCTTTTTACTTGCAACAGCCGACCATTTTTCTTTTACCTTCTGCTTTGCTTGCTGTCCTTCCATACATTCTCACCAGATGGTGTTTGCTTTGCTTGGTGCTCCAAGAAAATGACTGGCGGCGGAAAAATAACCACCTCACGGCTCTTTATTATTAAATACATTATATTTGATATATTTTAATATTTCATTGCTGGGTAAAATTCATTGACATTTCGGCTCTATTCCTTTTCACTTGGGCTTCTTAATTTAATTCCAAAGCTTTTTCCAGTTCCCTTCCCACCCCCCTCTTCCATCGGATTCATTAGTTACCTGATATTAGTTAAGGTTGGTTTATCTTACTTAAATTATATTAGGATAGGTTATAGTAGGTTAGTTTGACCGCGCTTACCCTAAACTGGATTTATCCTGTCATTTAATTCCGATATTTGCAGTGGTTGCACTCAACGCAGTAATCTGCTCGGTGAGCAAAGACTTGTAGAACTAACTATAGGTTGTTAGACGTGACGTCATTGACTCAACCAAGATATTAGAATGAGATGATTGTAAAATCTGAATCTGACAACCTTTAGTTATTTCCAGAGGTGGAATGGAGGGTAGAGGCGTGTGCCCACCTTAAAATTTTAAAAGGAAGCGTGAACCTACGTGAATATTAGAACAACGCCGGGTACACGGTGGGTACACGACGTGTACTCAGCTATTTTAAACCCGGCAAAGAAACAGAATGAAAGAGACGAGACGATCAAAACAGATTTAATCGACTGTATCTGAACTGCGAAAAGAATACTTGCCAAGACTACCGCGGCCCAACCCAGCCGATAACTGGGAGACCCCGGTTAGAACCTATATCTGGGCAAGGACAGTTTTTCTGTGTATTTTTCAAGAGTAAACTTCACTTGAGATTTTTGTGCATAAACAAATATATCAAGTTTTTGTCTATACTATTATACGAATCACATTGTGGAGGAAATTAACTGTTGTTCTTGACAGAAGGTTGGTGACAATGATTGTTGTCAATTGATGTGTGTATATACTTGGACTTTGTTCGTTGTTTTCATGACCATATATCTACACTCCTCCTGTTTTTACTACGTTTCGAGAGAACTCGTCTTCATGTGCAATTTGTATTTTTTTTTATTGTCTGCGGCGCGATTCGAACTTCGATCCTTGTTGTTTGTAATCCGCCGTCACTACTGTAGGTTCGAATTCCGCTACAGACAGGTGCAAAAATATTAGAATCTGTACCCAAACATGACAGATAAAAGAACACTCTCGAAAACGTAGTAGAAACGGTGTAGAAACAAGGAGTAACAGAAGAAGTACACCGTAGAAGTATACGGTGTAGAAACAAGGAGTAACAGAATTCGACTGACAAACTTGGAGATATCACAATACATCAGAAAAATAAAAGTGTTAGTGGCCGGGGTGGAACTTCCGTCTTGTTTCGAAGCTACAAGTTGCCAAAAATGAATTTAAGAGCTTCATATTTCCAAAACCATAAACAGCAGGGCTGATGCGGCATGGTATCTCAAACCTGGTGTATTCTAAAATTTTGTAATGGGTGCACAGGGCACTTTCCAGGAGAAGTAGAATGAGCCGCGCTGGATCAATGATTAGAGCTCTCATCTCTGGCTCTTGGGTTCGTCGGTTCAAACCTTACTCGCGCCATGCGGGCTTTCTGTTGGATAAACGCCGTGTGTGGGGGTTTTCTCGGGGTTCTCGCGTTTTCTCCCACTTTCTTCATTCCATCAGGCCTGAGCCTGAGTTGCCTAAAGGCCTTAAAAATTAAATTAAAGAGAAGTAGCTAGAATTTCCCTAAAGTAAAGGTAAGTGAAAACGAGCATGGATAGGAAGACCTTCAGTGCGAGTAGAAATGACATACGCATGGATAGGAAGATCTTCCGTGCGAGTAGAAATGACATACGTAATCACCGCTATCGAACCGGACAATGGCATTCTCTCTCACTGATGATGAACGCATCGAACGTTTTTTGATGCGAGTAATTCTTACTCCTGTTTATTATGCAACTACACTTTTTTTTTGTTAAGAATTTACTATTGTTTCAAAAAATTGATAGTAAACTTTGTTAATTTTTTTTTTAATGAGCCAATCTAGTAACTTTGGACTTTGGCCCGTCACGATTCTTCCCTTAGCTATTAAAATCCACACCCATGCCCCTGCCAGGACTCGAACCCGGGACCTTCGAGCCGTTTGCCTACCGCCGGAGACCGCACGACCACTCGGACGACCCAAACAATTGAAGCTCTAATTATCTAATTTTATTTTATAGTTATTATATTTTAAGCTAATTCTAAGGCAATTTGGAAGCTTTAGTATTGCTTTCATTCGGTGTTTCAGTTGATCTATAATATTAACTTATGTAGTTTTCGAATTTTATCAAAAGTAATTTAATGAAAATACAGGTATCTTTCATTTAGAACCTTTTCGAAAATTAGTTAATTTCGTACTTTTTTAACGTTAAAAAAACCATAGTTAAACTTAACTCGATGTATTTTGTAAATGGAATACACAAATGAAAAATTGGCACGAAAGTATGTACAAATTTATTTCGATTACTCATTTATATAAACAGTTAGAAAAAAAGTGTATCTTATTTGCTTACCTTATTCAACGTATAGAAGGACTCCACTGTCTAGTGATTACAACGTTGGACTCGTGTCCGTGTGGTACCGGGTTCAATTCTACTTTTCGATGTTCCCCCAGCGTCATGAGACAAACAGGCGAGTCACGTGAATAAAGACGTCACTTGGTCTAGAAAGCCCCTGATACGCCTGTTCGTGGTCAAGGTGACGCGCAGTGCTGACCTCACGGCTATCACTCAGGTGGACGCAGTTCCATCAATCGCTGACAGATGGCGTTGGGGCAGGCTCAGAACCTTTCGGTTGATTGAATACTATGCAAGATAGGAAACAAAATAAGATGTTTATGATGTTCTTTCTATATTTTATTTTATTTATTTATTTATTGGCAACACAAGCTTTGTAGCCCAATTAGAGCGTCGATATTTAAAATGCTCATTTACAGACATCTTTATTACAATATTTGTAAATACTTTGAAAAACGAAGACATATCACATATATCCAATTCGATGCAAGTTCTACACGTTTCATTGTAGGCAGTACATATTCTCCAGATTGGTGACTTCATCATTAGGTATATGGGCCTTGCCTTTTTGCAGTGGAAGAGACCAGTGTTGTCTACGCGAGTTTTTAATGACTGGATACGAAACTGTAACAATGATACTAATTACTAAGTCTGTTCAGTCTAAGCCATTTTGAACTACTTTCCTAAGAAATAATAGATCAGAAATGCTCTAACGAACATAGGCATAGTACATTTTCTCTAATGTAGAAACGTTGTTTAACTTTCTTCCCATTCTTATTACACATCCTAGCATTTTAAAAGCTTCATTTGTACTATTTGTTATGTGACTGTTAAACGTCAATTTCATACCAAACGTGACACCAAGATCTTTAACTACGTCGGGTCTACTTGATACATACTGATGAATTTAATAATTAAATCGATAAATCGTTTTATTTCTACTGAATGATAAAACTTCGCTTTGACAGAAAGTTGATTGATAACGCACCAGTTAGTAAAATTGTCTAAACTATGCTGTAGTTTTATGGCATCTTGGATGGAATTATTTTTAGCATAATTGTGGCATATATTTTGCGGTGCAATGGAATTGCGTACACTTTAGATCCCGAATTGCGCACAATCTGGATTGACCTGATTTGCGCACAGATTTTGATCCAACGTTGCCACTTTGACAGCTTTCAAATTTGTGCGCAAAACAGGTTTTTCCTTCAGAGTAGAAGAGGGAAAGAAATTAGAAATAAAATATTTTCTAATTATTGCAGGGAGGGCTAAGAAAGCGGCCATGGCCTTTTGTCTAGATATTATATCAAGACTCGACTGGTGAAACTGAGCAAATCCTTCGAAAGTCGAAAACCTCGGTCAGTATGGCCTAACGCAGAATTCGAAGCTGCGTGCCTTCCCGGTGCCGAACCAATTGGTGTTAGAAAATATGAGTTATTAATACACGTATCTATTAAAAGTCTTGTACGTCTGTGATGCTCCTGTGATCCGCAAATGATAGTTTATTTCTTAGAGGATTACAAAAGAGACTTTGTATCAAACGTCCAATAATCAGTTAGTTTTTCTTCAGTGTGTCCAGATCTGCCCTTCAGTGAATAAACAATTAAATAAAGTAGATTACTAATCCAGGGTGTACTAAACAGTTAAATAATGTTCCGAAACAAGAAACTAACCTTATATATTGTCTTTTAAATATGGCTGTATCTGCATTCATTCCACGTTCCCTGCCGATGAAGGTTTTTGCGACTTTTTTTACTTCACAAATTTTTTTGCGGAAAAAATACTTTAAAAGTTCGTAAGCTTTGGACTAAAAAGTTTCAAAGTTTATGCTGACAAATGAACATATATTAGACATGAACCAGTTGTTTATTTTGGGATTAAGTGAGGCAAACAGTTCCAAGATTCCTTCAATATCTTTGTTACCAGCCTAATATTAGAAACTTTCTATAAAACTTTTTCATTGTTAAATTTCTCGTTCGATTATTATCTGAAGTACCTAAGATTCAGGTACGAGGTACAGCCAAAATGTACCTAGTTACAGGTATTAGGTACTGCAACTGAAATGCACCTAACTGTAGGTACATGTTTTGTATTTAGGTACTACCCAACACTGCTTCCCAACATACAAACACGCTTTAAACTTTAATATAGACTATTCAAGCTTTTATTCTATCTGTTTATTTAACAAATGTGGCAATTCCTTATTAAGTTTAAAATTTCAGACTTATATGTAAAAAAAAAAAAAAATATGTAAAAAAATGAAAATATGTAAAAAAAACAAAACAAGAATATTGAAATAAATGTATCAATCAACTTAAAAAAAGCATTATAAACACAAATGAACGAAATGCCTTATACCGGAACAAAGTATATCTAAATTTCATTACAAATACTGTGAATGTGTACGGTAAATGTCGTTATTCATTGTACGTACCGGATATTACTGGCACAAGTTAGGATGATAATCTTAGCTTCTTCATTTATAAACACAGACTTTTATCTATCATGAGTAAACTCACTTTGTCTTTTAACTATTTGCTCAATAGCCTCTAATATTTCTCGGACGAACAGAGTTTTTTTTTTCCAATATAGTATTCGTTTTCATATCCTTATGTGTTATTTTCTCCCCATGTTCTGAATTAGATAGCTCACTTCTAATAATTTTATTTGGCCTTTCATTCGGGTATTCCGCTGCTCTTTTCTTACAGATGTCTCGTAGCTTGTGACTTTCTTTACTTGTCAATGAAGTCACACAAACACAAGAGAAGTTCAATCTGACAACATTGCTTTAATTTTTTGTGCGCAATCCTGTAAATTATGACAGCTTGTCAACCGCTTATCATATAAAACTGATAAAACCGGAAAAGTGTGCGCAATTCCATTGCACCCATATTTTGAGGTCAGCAGATGAACATAATTTACGAGTTTTTGAACATAAGGTCTTGAGAAAGATATACGGCCCTAAACGGGACGAGACGACTGGAGAATGGAGGCGACTGCATAAAGAACTTCATGGACTGCACGATTCCCCCGATGTTGTAAGGGTAATGAAATCGCGACGACTAAGATGGGCAGCTCATGTAGCTCGGATGGGGGAAAAACGAAGACTATATTCAATCTTGGTTAAAAAACCGGATGAAAAAAAAACCGTTGGGAAGACCTAGACGACGTTGAGAGGACAATATTAGAAAGGATCTTCGAGAAGTAAGTGTTTGTCATGAAAACTGGTTTGATATTCCTAGGATAGAATCCTAAACCGTAGAATAAGTAAGTAAATATATTTTGAGGTCATCCGCAAATAGCTATTTTTCATTATTCGTTATGAATTCCGGTGGGTCATTAATGAACAAGAGAAATAACAACGATCCAAGATTCGAGCCTTGCGGGACTTGTGACAGTGCTGTATATTCAACAGATTTGTATTCCTTAAATAGAACAGACTGTCTGCGATTAGTTAGATAAGAGCACATGAACCTAATCAAGGATGGAGAAAAGTGATAGTTGTTTAATTACGTAGTACTACATTGTGATTAATTCTGTCAAATGCCTTTTTAAAGTCAATATAAATCACATCGATTTGCTTGCCTTCGTCCAACGATTTTTCAATAAAATCTGTAACAATTGCAAGGTTCGTTACCGTAGATTTTTGTGAAACAAAGACATTTATTTATTTATTTATTTCATCGACACAACAGGCCTTACTGCCTATTTATAGCGTATGCAATAATTGTTATATTGTTACATTTAATGACACAAATAATAGAACATCTATACCCTTTTTCTTGTCCAAAAGTTTCTTTTTCTTTATCTTTCTCATTTCTTTTTTCTTTTTCTTTTTTTACAATATATTCTGTATTAATCTTTTGTACATTTCTTCCGAATTTCCAAATATGTCCAAATTTGTACAATTCTTACCTATTGCATTATAAGTAGCACTAGTTCTCCATGTAGGTGACACATTTAATACATTTGTACGAGCTTTTCTGCAGTATAATAGGCCACTATTTCCCTCGCGCGTTCTGAGGGATGGGACCTTAATAATTATTTTTGCAATTAATTCGGTACAGCCTATTTTATTGTGCAAAAGTCTGTACAAGAAAAGTAAGTCGTTTAATGTTCGTCTTTGATCAAGTTTCTGAAATTTAAAATTATCGATTAAATTGTTGTAAGATTCGTATTTCGGGTAGAAACCAGTCCGTTTGTATGTGAGAAAACGTAAAAATTTGCTTTGTACGTGTTCGATCTGCTGGCAACTAGCTTTCATAGAGGTATTCCATATAAGTGAGACATATTCAAGTTTGGACCTAACATAGGAATAGTAAAGAGTTTTCAAAGTGCTATCATTTGCAAATTCTTTGGTTGTCCTAACAAGAAATCCTAGGTTTCTATATGCATCATTGGTCATATTTACCACATGTGGCGAAAAGGTTAGTTATTATCGAATGTAACACCTAAATCTTTAATTATATCCAATTCTTAAGCTTACTCCATTAAGCGAGTAAGTGAAATCGTAAGTTTCTTCACGCCTGCTATAGGTCATGGCTTTACACTTACCAATATTTATTTCAAGTCTATTCCTAGAACACCATTTCAGTATACTGGTCAAATCCTGTTGAAGCAGTAGACAGTCATCCAATGACTTTACATTGACAAATATTTTTAAGTCGTCTGCAAACAACAGCTTACAAGAATTTTGAATATAGTGTGGTAAGTCATTAATAAATAATAAAAACAGAAGAGGACTAAGATTAGATCCCTGAGGAACACCGTAACCGACATAAAAGCAATTGGTTTTATATTCTTTATATAGGACGGATTGTCTACGGTTACTTGAAGAAATGGATCATAGAAGGACTAAAACTGAATGTGGAAAGCTTTTGAATTAGTATATTATGGTCTACAGTATCGAATGCTTTTTTAAAATCCATATATACAATATCTACTTGTTCTTTATTGTCTAAGGCGGAAGTTATGAAGTCTGTCATTATAGATAGATTAGTTACAGTAGATCTCTTCTGAAAAAACAAACAAAAACATTTTGATATATTGAAAGTACCGGCTTAACATGCTGCATGACCTGATCATAAATGACACTTTCAAATACTTTAGCAACCGTTGACAATATGGCTACAGGACGATAGTTGTCAACTTTATTTTTATTGCCTGCTTTCGGAACTGGACATATAATTGATTCTTTCCACATATCCGGAAATACACTTGTTCTTATTGATAAATTAAATAACGTATATAGCGGTTCTTTAAAAATATCACTACAACCCTTCACAATATAAGCTGGTATATTATCAGGCCCAACTGCCTTATTCGGTTTCAGTTTCTGTATGGCCTTTTGAATGTCACTTATACTTATTTCTAAAACGTGGAATAAGTTCTGACATTCCTCCTGCGAGTGGTCTTCATCAAGTAAATTGTCAGTCGTTTTAATTGAGGAAGATTTATTGTAAAAAGATTGAAAATGCTGAGCGAAAGCAGAGGCTACCTCATCGTTGCCAGTCAGGTTCTGTCCCTCATATAGCATGGGTATTGGAGAAAGATGGCGTGCTTTACTTTTGATATAGGACCAGAAGTGTTGTGGGTCTTGTGTTATATTATTTTCAGCATTAGAAATAAACGCATTATGTGCTTTTTCAATTTCCCGCTTCACTTCCTTACGTAGTCTTCAGTACTCTTTATAGTGATATTGATGATCGGTCGTTCCCTTCCCCTTAAGCCATTTAACGCGATGACGCCATTTCATTTTTTTTTTGTCTATTATACTTTTTGTAAACCAGACATATTGTTTAGTTGAGATAACTGGCTTCACATAATAAATAATTCGTCGATATACTATCTGTTCAGAGACTTTTGCAAAGATTGGTAAGATTGCTATAGGCCTATGGTTGGTAAGTTCTCGTCTGTCGCTTGTTTTAGGTATAGGACAAACTAAAGCAGATTTCCATTTGTTAGGGAAAATACATGTTTTTACTGTCAAGTTGAATGCAATCAAAAGGGGATATATATTTAAATATATAAATACATCCTTTGACTATATAGGAGAGTGTGTCAACAGGTCTAACTGTCGTTTTTGATTTTAGATTCTTGATAGCCTTTTCTATTTCATCCAAATGTATTTAGTCAACAGACAGTACTCCAGTTTCTTCGTAACCCATAGAATTATTATCAAAATTACTGAACGGTTTGAGAAGAGGATACAAATACTGATTGGAATTTTCAATTTTGTATGCAGTTTTTATATGATAAATTGTTTTAACCTTGAGTTTCCTAATAATGTCTTAAAACCATCAAGGATACTTTGGGACAGAGTTCCTTTTGTAGGGGACACATTTGACAAATATTTCATAATATGGTAATATCATAAAGTTTACCATGTCATTAACATTATTATACTCTTTTAAGCATGCCCAATCAACTTCCAGTATACTTTAAGATAGGTCTTATATAATTGAAGACATGGTTCCTTTTAAGTTTTTGAGCCCTTAATTTAGTAAATATGGTCATGAATAACCTGTTGATAACTTTTAGTAAATCAGAAAAACTGTCTCTTTATCCTTGCCCCGCCCCCTCCCCTCTGAAAATCACAAGATGGGCGCCCTTGACTGTTGGGTCCAACACTAACTGTATTAGGCGTTATGTACTGAATCATCAGCAGTTTGAAAATTTATTGAAACACATTTCAGAAGTTTTTGCCTTTGAAGTGAAACTAAAGTCACTGCACTTTTTTATTTGTCAAGGTCATTTCGCTCACTTTCTTTTTCTGAAACAATCTACCGAGGATGATATCACTACAGTTTCTACGGAAGAAAGTGGAAAGCTGCTTTGCACTGATCTTTCAAGGACTTTACTTCCCAAGATTCTGGTCATCAACTGGACCCAATAGTTTGACAATGCATTGCTAACATTATTTACAGAGAAATAGGAAGATCAGAAAACCAACAAAAGCATACCTAATTTGAGCCAGTGGTTGACCTCCCCGGTCAACTTCTCAAGATATTATAATAGTGTGATTCAGTAATTGACCCCCCCTCAAGAAATCACACCTAACTGGTAACTGGAGGCAGACATTTTATTAATTCCAATATAAGACATCAGACCATTATCAAGTATTACTGAGATAGACACAAAATTAAGACGTTTCATTATCACTGACGCTAGCGTTATTTTTAATTTTTTTCTTGCAAAAGGTCAACTACTGGTACACGGTCAATTACTGGTGCCTTTATCTTAGATAAATTCAATTCAACAAATGTCCCCTGTGGATGAGTGGTAAACGTTGTATTCAAGAGGTCCCGGGTTCGATTCCCAGTGGGTACACAAGTTTTTCGAAGGTCATGTTAAACTATAGGTCCAATCCTAAGCACATGATCTTCATTCGATGGAAGGCAATGATAATCCACCATCGGTTAACCTTGCCAAGCGACCTCGGATCGAGTCCGGACTGCCTTCTCCACCATGGAATGAAATGTGTAAAAGGTGGAATAAACTATACTAGTCAGGGTTAATATTTATTTCACCATGAATTATCTTTGAATCCAAGGGGATGTGATTTGGCGAAACTACTGAATTTTGCGTCAAGATCTGTGTATTTCCAATAATGATCCAAACACACTTGAATTGGAAGCCATTTCACTATTTTCTTTCTGTAAATTGTTCATAACAAAAGAAAAATAAATAATTTAATCTGATATATTTATATGAAAATGCACATTCTACTTTATACATAGTAGAAAAACGAATTCAAATATATTTTCTCGAAATAAAACAAAAGTAATTTTTACCCTTGCTCAATAACAGATAGCTACCATCACAGAAACATCTTTTAATGGTAAAATACGCATTTAATTGAAGCTTTATGTATATATATAGTTCTTTTTTCTATCTGACAGTCGATTTTAATCACTAATTTCATTTAAGTGAACGTAGCAGTACAACATTAAATAATTAAATTGTTTCCCGATCTAAAAACGAGCCAAGAAAAGAAAAAAAAGAAGTTTTGAAACGTTGAATGGAATACTTTATCACTCCCGAGAACTAGAAATAACCGGTCAACAATACTGCTGGCCAATAAATCCACGAAACTTGTAGAGATGTCTTCCAGAAGTGAAAAACTAGCAGTGAAATAAGGAAAGAAGGGGGGGGGGGGGGAGGAAGAGAAAAAGAACTGATGAGATAGACACGTGGTGACATCTGCAGGAATTTGCTCTTACTTTCTGCCTCGAATGACTTTTTTTTTTCTAGTTTTGTTTTTTGTTCTGAATACCAGAGGACTCTGTATAACTTATAAGATAGCATGTCGGAATATCAATGCAAATCTTATATTGATTTTTCTTAATTCTCTTTAAATCTTTACTACCTACATAATTTCGCTGTGATTTTTTTTTAAATATAAGTTTGAGATGAAAAAAAAAAACCTACATTATCAATGACTGACTGCTTACGCTAGGGTAATTTCTCGATTCCACTTCTGTAGAAAAGAAATCTACTGGTTTTGAGTTTAAAAAGTCATCAATCCAAGTTTCAACAGCATTTTCGTATTATTGAATCGAGAACGGAAAGATGGAAATCTGAGGGCAAGGAGAAATAAGGGCAGTGTTTCTTTCAGGAAAAGAGTTCTGGCGGGGGGAGTTAATTTAGGTTTTAAGAGAAGGTAAAAGGAGAAAATGTTACTGATTTCTTTTACAAAAACAACAGTAGTAGAAAAAAAAAACAAAAAAACGTTCCACATTTCATTTTTGACTGAAATTCGCTACATTTCTGATATATATTCACACAGTTCAGAAATGCAGTAAATTTCAGCAAAGTATTGAATTTTGAAGTTTTTTTTGTTGCTGTCTTGAAAAATATCTGAATTAATTACTGTTGTTTATGTAAAAAAAAAAAAAAAAAAAGTAACCTTCGATTCAAGAAGAGCAATGTACGAAATTATTGTTTTTAATTTGGGGGTAATTGACTCAGTCTGGGGTGTTATACCCCCGATCACATCTCTGAAAGAATCACTGAACAAGGGGTATGTGGGAAAAGCTCCTAACCAAGGTCCTGGATAACTGTGTAACGGGAAGAAAATTTAGTGACACCCTGTATATTCCTTGATGATGAAGCTTGAACAGGTATTTACGCAATATGTGATTGTTTCTGCACGTTAATCGAGTTCTAGTGCAGAAATATCCTTTTTCCAGCATTTTAATGTATATGAAAGTGATCGTGGAAGGCGAGCAAGTGGTGTAGCAGTGTGTATTAACCTTAAGTGGCCTAGTAAAATGAGAGAAGATCTGAAAGCTGACTGTGAAATTGTTTGGGCTGAAGTTCATCTTAATGCAAGCAAAAAATTACTAATTTTGTTGTTTCTACCGTCCACATAAAAATAGTCCCAGGGAACTGTTAATGGCATGCGGAGATTCAACATTAGCTGTACTTTCAGAGGGTGATGTGTTATTGTTTGGATACTTTAATATGTACGTGGTGTGGTCAAATATATAAACTGGGGTTCCCACAGACAGTAATGAAGCTTGGTTCATGGAAAATTTTATACATGGTCTTAGACTTTTTCAACACAATATGCACTATACAAGGGGCAATAGAATTTTGGACTATGTGATAAATGTACTATCACTCCATCTCTAAATTTACTTTCATCTGATCACGAGAGTTTGGAGGTGGAACTATCCATTAATATTTTAAAAACAATGTTGAAAGCTCGTCCTTTCACTCCAGGGCAGTATATTCCTCTTTGCAGAAAAGCTCGTTGGAATGATATTAACCGCGCTCTTTCTCTTTTCTCATGGTGTATACTTGAAAACTTAACTGTAAATGAAGCGATTGATTTGTTCACGGATGTAATTCATGCTACCTGTAAAGACTTTGTCTCTACAAAGAAATCCCGATCCTCTAAATATCCTCCCTGGTTTGATGCAGAATCACGGTCTGTTTTATAAAATAAAAAACTTGCATGGGAGCTTTAGAAGCAACATCCTAATGCACATACTTATAGCTCTTTCTCCCAGATCAGACGCTACTCCAAGAAATTGCTTAGGGCAAAGTATCAAAATTATATTAACGAGGTAACATCTGAAATATCTAGCAGTCCTAAGAGATTTTGGTCTCTCATAAACTCTAGAAGGTGTCAGTCACGTGTTCCGACAGAGTTAGTTTATGATTCGGCTACAGCGGCTGGTGAAAAGAGGGTACATCTATTGAATGAATACTTCTCCAACAATTTCTGTGTCCAATCTCCTCCTTTGCCACCTCCTCAGCTTCAACCGATCTGTTCGCATTCACTGTCTTCATTAAGTACATCATCTGATGAGCTAAAATATCTGCCTTCTTCTTTACCTCTAAATCGTTCTCCCGGCTATGATAACATTAGTGCTATTTTTTTACGTAATGCTGCTGAGTCATTGACTTACCCTTTTTCTCGTATTTTAAATGGGTGTTTGGCCGAAGGTGTACTTCCTTGTTCTTGGAAGCAGGCTAATATACCCATTCTGAAATCTGGAGATAAGACCCATGTCTCTTCATACAGACCCATTTCTCTTTTATCTATTTCGTCTGTGGTGTGCGAAAGAATCATCAAAGATAGACTTTATAATTTTGTCTCACCTTATCTAGACTCTGCTCAACATGGCTTTCTTCCTGGTAGTCCCACTCTTACCAACCTGTCCTTGTTACTCTCTGATGCTACCCAATCCCTGTCCAATAACACACAGCTTGATGTCATCTATCTAGATCTTAGTAAGGCTTTCGATAGAATTGGTTGTAATCTTCTTCTTTATAAATTAACTCACCGATTCAATATCTATGGTAACTTCCTTTCATTATTGCGAGACTATCTCACTGGCCGCGAACAACGTGTTGTTCTTTCTGGATCCTCTTCTAATTTTGTTCCCGTTCTCTCTGGTGTACCTCAGGGTAGTGTTTTGGGTCCGCTCCTTTTCCTTCTATATATGGACGATCTCCCATCTTATCTCTCGTCATCCAAAACCAAAATTTTTCTTTCTGCTGACGACTGTAAATTATTTCGAGAAATCAGATCATTACAGAATGTTGCTGATCTCCAAACTTCCATCTCTGACCTCTTGGACTGGTGTAATGAGTGGAACTTGAAAATAAATCCCTCAAAATCTTCTTTTCTTACTATTTCTTTAAAGAGGAATCAAATCCTATTTGCCTATATCATTGAAGATAATCCTATCGCTAAAGTTTCTTCTCAAAAGGACCTTGGAGTGGTATTTGACGAAAAACTTCTGTTTGCTGATCACGTGACTTCTATAACTAACAGTTCTATGCGCTTACTTGGTCTTCTCTATAGATTTACAGAAATTAAGGACCTTCATTCATTGAATATGTTCTACAAAACCTTCATCTCCCTTAAAATTGAATATTGCTCCCCAATTTGGAACATGGATAGTATTTCTAATCTATCTCATATTGATTCTGTTCTGAACTTTTTTCTTGCTATAGTCAAAAGAAGAATACCATCAGTACGTAGCTTAAGCAAACCAGATTTATTATCCGTTCTTGGTCTCCACGTTCCCTCTTCTCGTCGCAAGCTGGCAGATTTGATGTACTTATACAAGATACTTAACGGGAATCTTAGAACTGGAGAGTTGATATCTAAATTTTACTTCCGTGTTCCCTTGCGAATAACCAGAAATAATAACCTCCTTCATTGTGCCACGCCTAGGCTAAGTATACTGCACTCGTAATATAGACGCAGCGCTCCTTATTCCATAGACTAGTAATTATGTACAATAACCTTGATTCAAATATCGATATTTTCGGATCTAAAAGCACTTTCCATCGAACGCTAAATACAAATATCTGAGTTATTCCTTTTGTGTATTACAATCGTCATGTTATTGATATCAATTGCTGTGTTATGTGTTGTTTAAAATTTAATTTCATGTTATTTAGTTTGTAGTAATGTTATTTAGTTTGTTGCAATGTTATTTTGTTTCTGTGTGAAATGGCAACTCCAGCTGTATCTGAAACTTAATAATAAATAAATAGATTCTGGGAGGAATACCGGCTACCCCAGACTGTAGAGCAAGTTTTTGACAATAAGAAGCTTAGGAGATGGCCCTGCCGTCTACCAGTTGAGAAGCTTTTATATTTTAGGCCATGTTGAATTGCAAGTGAAAAGAACAGAAAACACTATTGTCTCGCAATATGTGTACATATGAGAAATATATAAAAATACGCGTCTTGTAGTAATTCCTAAATTGTTACTTTATTTATTCATTTAATTGAAATGCGAAAGTTGTAGATGTTATAACTTAGATTAGTGTTTAAAACCTATGTTTTGAACTGATAAAGTACCTTGTTTTTGGAAACCTGGAACGGAGTGTTTGATTTAGTAAGTACTTGGTGGAGGAATTCATTTGCTCCCACAAACTTGGCGGAGATATTACAGATGACCTCCCACGAGTTTGGCAGAAATTGTATTGCCAACAAACTCCCACCTAGTGAATTGGCGGAGATCCTATTACCAAGAATGTTTCTCCCACCTGGTGAACTTTGAAGGAGTTATTCTGGATCACGCCGTAACAACTGCTTTTGTAATGCTGGCGGAGTGAGCACGTGCCTTATCGAGTGACAACAACACCTGATGCAACCTACTCAGTCGCTTTCTTTTACTGAGGCCGCAATGCGTCCACAAACAGTGTTGCCAGGCCGTAAAGAAACACTACGAATGTATGCATCCTAATACGTAACAAAACCATGAAAGATTACTTCATTTCGTTTGTCAGAATAATTGCATTTTTATCTTGTATTAGTATTTATGCTTGTGCTATCGATGTTCGTCACGAGTCAAACGCACAGAAATATTTTGTGGTCCATCTTTACCCAAGTTACTCTATTTGCCAATGAGAAAATACGTTACATGTGTATATAATAAGGCATAATTATAAAAACATGACATGTTGAAGTAATCGTGACTAAGAACTAATTGTAATTGTAATTAATTGTAACTGAAGTGTAAGCAGAGAAAATTTCACTTCTGAGAAACAGAAGACGAGTTGAAGAAGGACCGTATAAATCAATGGAAGGATCATGGGAAGATGGCGTAGGTGATCAATACCGTTAACACTAATTGTATTATAATTAATAAAGTACGAAATAGACTACAGCTCATTAACTTTTTTATTTTTGTTGTTGTTCGGAAGTTGTTAAGCATGTACTGATAGATGTACCCACCCGTTGGTGCGGGGAGTACAAAATATGTTTGGAAACATTGCCAGGTTGGAATGTTTTTTACCTGAGCTGTAAATATGGTGCAAATCAATAGACGCGTGTAGATTTGTATATGTAAAGACATTTGTATAAGTTTAATTTAAAAATAGGTTAGGTTAGGCTTTACGAACTACACCTGATGATCTGTCAATAGAATTTAAAATGTTTACTCGTTTATTTAGTATTCTAGATGCAGTAGTAAGGTCAGTTTCTAACTGGAACTTACAATAATATCCCACAACAGGGAGTCGAACTCGAGACACCGTGGCTTATAAAGCAATTATATTCTCTCAGACTACTAGCCCCGAAATATTCGGTTGGATCGAATCCCGTTTCGTCCAATTGAAAGAAAACAGAAAATTTTGGTTTCAGAGGTTTTGCCGTGAAAGGGGAGGGGGTGGGGGTGGAAGAGGGATTATCAAAACAAGGAAAGATGAAATATTTTATTGGAAATAGTGAAATCACTCTCAGATTCATTGAAAATGATCGACGAGGAAAACCTTTTTCCGAGTCAATCTGAATCCGAAATTTGCAACATACGGAACGATAATTTAAAACCCAGAAAAGGTAAGCTTTTTCAGGATGGCGTACAGCAAGGTTCGAACTTCCATATCAGTCAAATGTTTATTAGGAATTTTCAAACTCTAACCACTAGACCAAAGGAGATGGATGTGGGGAAAATGATCTCTTGACCAGGATAATATTTTCCCTGATAGTCAGCCACACACATTACACAAGAGTTTGCTGTAATTATCCAGAATAATAAATATGTTATGAATTCATCTTCTACGTGAGCCAGCATGGAAAACAAACACACACACATGGATCTGTCTCATACTTCTCATTTAAACACTCATAAGAAATGCTCGGACTTGAAAGGATTTTATGAACATCGTTTTAGGCTTTTTAAAGCGTTGGTCTAGTCCAATTTAGGATTTTATTTTTTTCTATCATACGTGTATTAAACTGATAAATAAAATAGTTGCATCAAAATGAATAAATTTCAACTGGATACGCTAGACAATGTAATACGCAACACAATTACAAGCTTCGCGATGCGTAACTATCACTATAAACTATACAAATATTCCAAAAGTCCAAAGAAAACAAGGATTGAATTAAATTTGAATTTTATTTAAGGCTTTCAGGGAACTTTGGCTAAGGCCACACGAAAACAAAACACAAAAGAGTGAAAGGAAGTTGTCAACAAGTGCACATTCGTGCACGTTTTTTCTATTAACACTAGGAATTTCGTGTATTAATTCTAATTTAATTTTTTAATGTTCAATTTAGCCTCTTTTAGGGTTCTTAACGCATTTTAGTCGTTTTTAGGACCTAGAAGATTCGCCCATTCGATTAAGAAATGACCGAAACGAAAATATATGTTTACAATATTAGTGTTAGCAAGTAAGGAATGAAATGGGTTAAAACCTAATAATCCGTGTCCTGCTTATAAGTACTATATATTTTGTACCTCCTGATAAATTTCTCGAAGCCTGCCTGATCTAGTAACCAATTCCAGAGAAGAAAAACTAAACGATTAATGTACGATGTCCAGGCCCGTAGCCAGGATTTTCTTAAGAGCTTGGGGGAGTAGTCAAAGTAGCTTCCTTATTTACATATTTAATGTATAAGATTGCCTTGCTTCCAAACGGTTAGTGAACAAAGGTCCCTTATTCCGACATCCCGGCACACAATATAGCTGTGAAGAAGAAGCCTATTACTAGAATTGAATACCAGCCATTACTGCCTACAGCTCACTGTAAAGAAAATATTTAAATATTTTCAAAGTTGATAAATAAAGAAGGCAGAGATTGAAAGGTATGTATACTTTATTAATATCAACAGAAATATGTAAAAAAAAAAATCTGTACATGTTAAGAGGGCTCCCCGCTCTAACCCCTCCGTTTTAAACATTTTTCAAAAACTAAGAGTACTATCAAAAATAGTTCATATCGCACTAGAACTTACAAATTACTATGAAATACAATGGACAGCGATCTCGAAATATTGTCGATTGATGAATGATACGTTTTCAAAGATTATGACGTCATTATTTAATTGAAGTCTCAGCACTCACCAATCGACAAGATTTCGAGATCACTGTCCATTGTATTTCATAGTAATTTGTAAGTTCTAGTGCGATATGAACTTACATTTTTGACAGAACTCTTAGTTTTTGAAATATTTTGAAAAATGTCTAAAATGGGGGAGTTGTTTATTTCGAAAAACTAGTGAATCGCTCTACAAAATGCTATGTGCCCGGCAAATAAAAAATAGCCCGAGTCGTAAGGAGGGGGGGGGGGCACGTGCCCGGGTGCCTTCCCCTTGGCTACGGCACTGACGACGTCTGTTTTCTATAGTTTAATTAACAAACAATCATCAATTATATCAGTGGTTTTCACCACCACGCCGGTCAGCGAATCGGTATTTATATAGAAAATATGTGATTTATTATAAAATAAATAAGTTCCTCCTTTTCTCTTGTTATCATTCGTATAAATATTTCCTTTTCTATTTTATAGGTGAGGGAAAAGACTATGAGATATGTTAGTGGATCGTGAATATGCATATCTGGTTGTCCGTGGTTCCAAAACGATTTAATATCACCACTAAAGTAACATCTTATTTTGTGCTCCGTATCCTTGACGGTTTGCAACCAGCACATTCATAAGGATTGGTGTGTTGTCTATCACTAAGGGGTTCTCTAGAAGAATCCAATCCAATAATCTAATCGACATTTGGCCACAATGAAACACCAGAGACAGAAGGGATAATAAGTATCATTTGCACGTGTTTTCAAGTGAGCAATAATACAACAGATCGAGAATACTTGAAGACGGCCAAGTCTCCGGCCCACTCTGCATTTGTAAAATGTCTCTGCATATTGGATGCATGCTAGAAACTGATACAGAAAACGATTTTGTTTTGTTATTTAATTTGAATTCCATTTGGAAATTTCTTTCGGATTGTGTTTTGAAGTGTGTTCATAGTCGGTATGTGATGTAGTTTGCTCAAAATATATATACAGAGTGTCCGTAAAGTCAATTCCAACCTTCTATATTTGGGGAACGAATGGAAATAAAAATTATATAAGGCCATGGCGAATCAAGTCTTCCAATGCATGTGACAAGTTTAAGCCATAGCTACCTGCCTGGCCTATGCATATAAGTTAAGAGTTCTGTTGCCTATTCCCACATTTATCCTAGACTAGATTTTCTTTTTCAAAAAATAATTATTTGTTGATTTTTTTCTTGTAAATAATTGTCATTAAATCATTACTGACATTCCAGTGTAAAGTGACTTTCCGCCAGTATCTGGGATTTTGTTGACTAAGTAAGTAAAGAAACAAAGAAACGTGATGGTGAGAAAATGGAATATATTATCCCAAAACAAAAATGAAACTGGTTAGGACATTAAATAAATTGTGTAATGAAGGATACAGTTGAAACTGTGAAAAGAAAGGGGGGCAGATGAATAAAGAAGGATGGAATTTACCCATAAATAGGCCAGGATGACTGGAGAACGTTAATTTTTCTTAAAGGGATCTGCCCTTCTCTACAAAGCACATTATCGAAACTACAAGACAGCAATGTTTGTTTCAGATAAATCTTTCTTTCTTTCCAGGGAGGGGTATGAAATTAGATTCCATGTTATTGCTATTCCTTGAGGTATTTTTTCGGAGGGAGATGTATTTTTTTTATCTCTGGGGAGGGGGCAGTGTATCTTTCAGAGTAACCTTCCCGAAGGAGTATTTTAACACCTTCGGGGGGGGATAGTTTTTATATTCGCGGGGGTTCCATATGTTATTTGTGCTTGAGAACTTCATGTATCGGGGGGTAATACCCACCTGGTCACCCCCAGGAAGAAGGGAGGTAATACCTCACTCAACACGAGAAGGGACACTGCAATCGAGAGATCTAAATTACGATTACAGTTGGAATAACTGTAAATTTCGAATTCATGGACAGGAAATTTCCATAGAACAGGTAAAAATGTACTTAAATTCCTTGACGACTCTCAAAAATGAAATATCATTTCTTCAGTAATTAATTCAAGTAGTTTTCAAAGAAAAGAAAAAATAGTTGTGCTTGAAAAAAAAAGCAATAATCTGGATCATTTTCTATTTCCTAAGCAAATAATTACTTCACATCCAAAGAAGATGCTGCTTGCTTGTCACTTTATTGTCAAGAACTCAACTACTTTCTGGAAAATGATTATCGTTTGCACACCAGCAGTAAGTTAAGTCTTCTTTTATCTTTCATACCTTCTTATGCCCATAAGCATCTTTTGGCTTCTTCGCTCGTCCAAAGCAACAGGAGGGAGACTCCTTAAAAATACCCTATACTCCCATTAGGAAAAAGCAACTGCAGGGACCTACGGTGCTAACAGCATAGGTTGCTGGTTCATTGGGAGCCCATGGTCACGTGATAGACGAGAACCTGATGGAGCGTGCGGAACGTGAGATTTGAGTGCTTCGACCTCTCTGGATCTTGCTGCCTATCTGTACAAATTCTGAGAGCTTTTGGTCATCTTTGCTGTTTGTATTTAAGAAGTAAAAAAGTTATGTTAGAAATTGTCACAAAATATTGGGGTTTTTATGGACACCAAGAGATGTTCTTATTGTTGAATAGTATTCAGTATGTTGACGATGTCAATGTAAGAACAACAGATTGAGGACATCGAAAAGAAGAGCAACCTTCCAGCAGAGTTGCTTTTGCGAGACATTGGTCTTGTTGCGAAGCCTCACTTTCGGCGAGTTCCAATTCCGACCTTTCTCCTTCGAACCTCACCACTCTCTGGACTCACTCGCTCGCCAACCTACCAGTCGCGCAGGTTGTGCTGTTGTGAAGTGTAGATGTTGTGCCAGTGAAGGTGGTAGTGTATATTCTTCTGTGTCGTGGATTACAAAAAAAAAAATAATATAAAAATAACACAAAAGTTTTTGATAATTTGGATAGTGTTTGTTGCATGTAACGAGAAAAAAAGATATAAAAAAGCTGTGTAATTTTGATAACAGTGATTTACATACCTTGTGTGTTTAGTGTGAACAACAGTAAGGAAGAATTTTTCTCTGCTTTAGTTTTTTTGGGCAGACGAATTTCCGTTCGTTTTCGGTGTTGTTTTTTTTTTAGTTTTTGGTGCTCGTGGCGCGCGCGTGTGTTGTGTTTTGTGGTGTTGTGTACAAACCCCAAGTTTATCAACAGGTAGGTACAAAAACTCCAAATGAAGTGGTACTAACCACAAAAATAAGTTTATAGTAATTAACAAACAGTCCTGGTTCTTTCTCGTCTGAGTTGATTGTAGTTAACACGTCTGGCAGGTACCTCATCTTTGCCGAACAGTGACCCAGTATGAAACAAGAAGCACGCTGATTTTCATGTACAAAGACCAAATAAGATGAATATAGGCGTTTAAAGTAATATATTTGTTGAAATAGTACTTTGGGAGGGTGCTTTTGATGTTTCAAACAAGTATTGTAAAACTTATATCTCTTTGGCAGTGATTTGAAGAACCATTTTTAAGTTTTTCCTGGCTACTGAGGTGGTCGTAGTTGTATTTGAGAACACTGCCTGGAGCCTTTGGAAGAAAATCCATTCTACCGGCATATTTTGACAAACCATTTTGTGTGGGGGGGGGGGGGGGGGGGGTCGACTCATCCGCAATTCTTCCGCTTGGTGTACCAAGGAGTATTTCAGGTACCTGCTATAATCTCTTTTATTTTTTTTTCTCCTCTCTGTTCCCCGCTTTCATCCATGGTTCTTTCTTGTTGATTAGGTTTGATCACCAGAAGAAAAGGGGAGACGAAACAAACCATTCGGTAAAGGCTATTTGGATTTTCGATGCGAAAACTTCTTTTAAAAAAGTCTACAAATCCATGGTTCGAAACACCAAAAGAAGTTAGAGGAACCGACTAACGCTATATATATATATTTTTTTCTACATTGATAATAGTACCGTCGTGATATTCTGCTTTACCTTTGTGTACAGGAAAGCAAGAGGGAGAGAGACTACAGCATCAACTCGCTACATGTGACTGGCTATAGGCAATAACCGAGGAAGGCCCGCTGCGCTGTACTCCGGTGTAAACTGTTGCGATGAGCTGTGAAGGACATGTCCTGCGGAGAGCAGCCAAAGCAGCCGCGGCAGCTTTTAAAGTGAAAGGGGCCTATTATTGGACGCATACGATGTGACAATTGTGTCCGGACAACCGTAGGACAAGATACAAACTAGGAAACAAAGATTATTTGTTTCCTTTTATTTATTTATTTTCATTCCTTTATGGGCATTTATGTTTTTTTTCGTTCTTTTATTCTTTTTTTTTTTCTAAAATAGATAAATAGAAGACAGCCTTGTAATTGTGAGTTTATTTAAATAATATTCACTTACTTTTGGACCCTATAAATAATTGAGGAACAAATCCAGTTTATGTTAGATATGGTGAAAACAAATCTAACGTAAAGAATTAGAACTGATATTTTTTTTAAAAAATGAACCCAAAACACTATGAAAATAACGATTTTGTTTATTCTTGAATTCCATAATCCATCATATTCTAAGAATATTATGAGAATATATTGATATTCTGTTTGTAGCTGGATAGTACAAGGATTTTGGATTTATGGGGGAATAAAGTATTGTGGGGTTTCATTACATACCCTATTATTTTATACATAATTTTCTTTTTTATGGGTTTCTCAGTTTCAACTTTTTTTTAAAAAAAAAAAACGAATTTCATTGTTCCTGTAAGACACTCTTGTGTGAATCATAGACCTTCTGAGATCAGTGAATCGAACTTATTGTAAGGCAGTTCATAAACTTCATTTACTCCGTCACGTTATGTTTCAACTTCCTTCACCGCTAACAACTCGGAAACCACTGGACGAAGATCGAACGAAGAAGTCGGCATTTAAAGACGAATATAATCTTTATTTAGGGCGAGGGTCAAGCAAACGCTGGTTTACTTACGCCTAACCTAACTCGTATCAATAATTATAAGCAATAAAATAGGACAATAAATAGAACTATATACTTCTATATAAGACATCAGTGCCAGCCAGAGAAAACAGTCGCTTCTCCCCCTCCCCCACTTAATCATTGTTGATCTCTTGTAAGATCAAAAAGATAAATTGAGTTGTTTATCATTATTTTTTATAAGATCCGTCCTGAAGTTGATGCTGGAGGAAAACCCCTCCCATCTGCCCCTCCCGGAATTTCGCACCTTTTACTGGTAGATAGATTTTGGAAGGATGTTTTCATGATTCGCATCTGTATATTATCACTGTTTTTATTGGTGGTGGTGGTGGGGGGGAGGGTATCAAGTATTGTTTTTCGATACTTAAATTATGTAAGAATTTTAGCAGGTCTTGCCAGCACAACAAAAACACTTAAATACTAGATTTATATATATATTAAAAAATATACTGTTTGGAAGACGGTCAAACCACTTGACTTCACGCTGATTTTGGTGCCTCTTAACAAAATATTAATTAAGCCTTTTAAATTATAATTGATTACTTAAAGTAAATTTATTAAAAAGAAAAGTTTTGTTGAACATAACTTTTGTACAAATAAATTGAAGGCGGTGGTGTCATGTATAATCTTAATAAGTTAAATATAATTATTTACTATTTATTCATTTTTAAAGTTAATATGGTTATAATATCTATTTGCATATTAAGTAATAATAATATATTAATAACGATTGCGGTTAAAAGGATAAAATATCAGAGAATATTGGGGGAAACCCATGAATGATTATTTCAACTAATAAACAAATTGGAACTGCTCTACAGTGGGAAATTATTGAATACAGAAAATATGAAATACATTTCTATTCCAATTTTATAATTGTGAGCATCTTTCTTTTGAATATAATTTCTGTTCCAACTTTATGAATTTTACTCTGTAATTTATTTCTGAATCGTTAAGTTAGACTAAGTTGGGTTAGTTTAGGTTAGATCACGATGCCTAGTTTAGGTTATAGTTTAAACTGTATTTGTTCCCAAACACTTCAGTTGAAGTCATTGGTACAACACTGAACTTGAGTTCAGTGGCCAATCAACAGTCCCTTCTATCAGGAATAAATTTGTTCATGAAAAAAAAAAACTTCAACAGAAGGTTTAGTTCATAAATTATATCGTAGTTTACTGGACAAGGCCGTTTGGGATGAGAGAGAGGGAGAGAGAGGAATAACACAGGAAAATAATTTATCTTGTCCTAGCAACAGGTGAAATACTTGGAATGTGGTGTGACAATTGTAAAGTAACCCATCTAACTCATTCAGTTTAGGTAGAAAGGATAAAAAAAATACAGGGCTCACCCTTCTGCATAAAAAAACGTGTTTTGCAGCCTCACCGTGGGTTCCTTCTCACTTTTTGATAGAGAACATAAATGCATTGTAAATCCAGTCTTTCTCTCTCTCTGTAGCAGGTGTGTCTATGATTGTACTCAATATAAAATGTCCCGCTGGCTAGAAATTAAAAACAAGTAGTGGTAGTAGACAAAAACATCCGGAGTGGTAGTGCTTGTGAGCGGAGCGCGCGGTGTTCTCGTATAAAAGCCAATGACACGACTTTTCTTCCACTTATCATACATTGGTCTTTCTGGCTTTCCCCTTTCGTTTATTCATCATTTTTTCTTCAGGTCCTTTTTTTTTATTATTATTTCTTTTGATCTCCTTCTAATGTGTTCTTCATGTTCGTTTAGATTGAAATATTCATTGTCCAATCTGTCTAGCCAGGAAGGATAGTTGTGTGACAGAAAATTGGCGTAGATGCTAGGCGGTGAAAGCTGATCTGATCTAACTACTTTAGAACGGAGAGTTGTGAACGCCCGTGGGTTGCTGTGCTTTGCCTTGAATCTTTTTCCGCTCACTCAACTACGAGAGAGATAGCAAAACCTGGACTTCTCTTTTGCTTGCTTATGCAGACTCTACGTCCCGTCTTGTCTTTTACGAAGGCGCTCTCAGAGAACTCAATTGTGTTCCCGCTTCTCACCACTGAGAGAACTTTAAAAAGAAAAAAAGAAAAGAAAAAGGCGTGTCTATGTTTACTACTGGTGTTGTCGATGTAAGAATTGGTGAAAGTAAAAATTGCATTGAATACTGTATAATTACATGGTTGTGTCACAAAAGTATTTTTTATATTCCGTGCCCGAAACAGGTGTAACAACAACATTTTATCGCTTAGCCGTATTTCTTTTGTTATGTATTTTCCACTAACTGAAGTTCCCAAACGGATCCACGGATCCCAAATGTTCACTTTTTTCTCGGATATTTAAATTCTTTTTAACGTATTTACGTTTTTCCATCGTAAATTTCAAAATATACGCTTTGGATATTTTATGTATGTATTTTTCGTTCCTTTGAGTTAAATATATATATTAGATTAGGTTCATTTGATTGTCCTTACCAGGAACTGGATTTTTCTGGTTCGTATTTCCCGTGGATATTGCGAACGGACATCTTTGTTCTTTTTCTTATTTACAATCGCAAGTGTAGGCAACGCTTGTATTAGCAGTTAGTTTTTACTTGAAAACCGCGACAATACGAGTTCAAAACATGAATGAATATAGAGAGTTCCTTCATCTGTTATTAATCCTCGACATTTTTCAAGGAACATAAAATGTATTTCAGCGTGTTGATTTCTGACCCCTTTTCTATATGAATTGATTACCGATTTGTTTGTTTACACTAGAAATGGCAAAATAAACTTATACATCACGATAGAAACATTATTTATTCCCATCTCCATAAACGTTTTTTTTTTCGTACTTTTGCGGAAATGGCGGGTCAGCCATCTACACCCATAACACGTACTTACTGTCTTCAGAACTCGAAACAAAGCGAGTAAAACACAAGTGAGTTAACTCTACAGCAAGATCCGTCACGGCGAACAGCAGCGCTACTTTGCGACTGAGAGTGAAACTTGTGTTTTTATCACCAAAGCGATATTTTGTAGTTCATAGTTTGTAAAATTATCTTCCAAACAACGTCATACGAGTACAATTTAATCAGTTTAGCGAGCTTCCCGTAGTTCTTTTTCATGATGATGTTTTGCTTCCCCCTGACACGTTTGGCGCTGCTGTCGATATGATAATTTTTGGCATTGAGTTGCTTATCTTTGACTTCAAAGAATTGTTTCATTAACAACCGAGATGCAGTATTTATCTTTTTTTTATTACTATGATTTTTGCTTGGTACGTAAAATAACGTAGGTAATTCCTTCTGAGTTATCTTCAGAAGAAAAAAAAAATCTCATTCTGATTAAACCTTTGATATTTCAAGAAATCGCACCCTCCGCAAAGGTGGAATAACGCTACAAATTATGATCCAAATCTTTGATAAACAAACCTTTTTTTTTTCTCTCTCTCTCTCTACCTGTTTGAATCATTCCGCAAAGAAGGAAGCAGATCCTTTTACCAGATACACAGTCACACATTATGCAACCAAACCATCTCATAATTCACCTCAAGCGACGAGTGATGTGTATGTGCATATCCTGGAACCAATGCTTATTCTCATTTTCTGCTTTAACAATTACGCGCAAATTTTACTTTTCATGCAAGAATTTTATGCTAAGATGCGCAAGACGTCCTGGTCTTTATATAGGCCTAATATTACCTTGAACGGTTTTCAGAGATATTTGAACGCCGCAGTTTGTTTATTAATGTGAACAAACCAATGACCTCTATCATAAAACGATATTGGACTGACTGCAGCCATTGGAACATTTCATGAATATGTGAAGCCAGGGAGCGGAGAGCACACTTAATCTCGTTTGTCCACTTCCAGTCTAAACCAATATGAACCAAATTTTCTGTTCTAATTCAATTTTTTACTCTTGATAACGCTGTGTGGTCCGTTTTTTTTAAATTTATGTCTTAATTCTAATCGATGACATAAATAAAACTGGACCGCACGGTGATAACAAGCGAAAAAAAAAAAAAAAATAGATCAGAAAATTTGGTTCAGACTTGAAGTTGACGATGTTTACTCTGGCGTCTATCTTTCAACACTGCAGAAATATATTACTATTTCTTATGTACAGAGCGAAAGAAAAAATAGTAATTACTTAAGCCCGGATGTTTAGGCACTAAAGCTTTAAAAATAGAGAGGGAAAAGCCACTAAGAAATTTCAAAGTAGCCACTAAACTCTTTTCATTAAGCTCAAAAGTCTCAAGAATAAACACTTAATACCTTGAAATTAGGCACTGAAATATTCAATAGCCGGGAAAAGGTTCTTTTTGTTTCCCCCCATAATTTTTTCTAGTCGATTAACAATGTGACGTTTGCAACTTTACCGAAGCATGATCGTGATTTTCCTTACCCCATCTCATACTATACGTAAATATTACGTTATGTATCGTAAAGTAAAGTAACGAAAACTAGACCCTAATTAACGTAAACTAAGGAAAAGTAACCTCACGCAACCTAACCTAAGATACATGGTAGGTCTTTATATGAAAACTATTGGAAAAGAAAAATCTGGAAACAGTAGGCTACTATACAAAAATATCAGGGGACATAACAATATGCAATTGTGAGGGATTAACAAAAGAAGCACTCATTAGGTACAAATAGACACTGAAACTTAGAAAATAGGCACAACAATTGGCACTATAACCGTAAAATTAGACACACAAATCTCAAGAAGAGGCACTACAAATTATATCAAAGGGTGGAAAATGCCATGAGAATTGATCATACAGAACTTTGACAAATATTTTTTTAGAAACTAGAAAGGTATTTTCTTGAATCCTGTTTTAATGTAGGTAGAACATACTTTAATTTAAATACTTACATGTACGTGCAGAGAAGCTTCTTAATGTCATGGAATACCATCTTTATGTACTTTTGATTAGACAGACTTTTCTCGGTATTTACCTAAGACACTGGTCGAAAAAGTTAGGTTAGATAAAGCTAGGTTGATGTACAGTTACGGATAAAGGTATTCGGGGAACGTTGTATTTTAATTCTTATTTCATGAAGATTTTTTTTGAACCAGACCAACCCCGTCACATTCACAAATGTAATGGGTTTAGAGATATAGCTGTCTGTCTGGCCCATAAATGTTAGTAAAGTGAGAATTGTATTTTAATTCTTACTTTACTAAAAATACAACGTTCCCCGAATACTTTTTCCCCGTGACTGTATGTAAGCGTATGATAAATACGTCAATTTGTCTTACCCAATCTTCTCAACCAATGGCAGGCAGATTATAGGAAAGATTCGATCAGTAACACTCAATTGCTGTCAATGAACTAATCTTACCTACCAGACTAGAATAATTGTTTACTGAAGTTCAAATTCGCGACATCATAACTGCATAGAAGTACTAATAATAAGTACAAGCTGTACAATAAGACTCTCTGTACGTTTATTAATAATAATCGATATAGTTAGTGTCGCATTAAAACGTTTCTTTGGATACTGGATATTAAACCCATTCTAAAACTTAGGACGTGTTCTGTGTACTAATATTTTTGTTTCTTCTTTTAAAAGAAATCAGTTTTGTTCCAATGTCATTTATTTTGTACGCTAATCATTCGTTTTGGCGTAAACACATGAAATGTTCAGAAATAAGCGAGATTTTAACCACAACAAAATAAACTATAATTTTTAAACTGATGTTCTAAATTCTGTAATAACTGACAAGCAATAATATTCAATTTTAAAGCTTCTAGCTTGGTTTTTATGTAGGCCTGCAAGGTAACAGTTCAACAGAGGTGGGACGGGGGTGGGGGGCGTTATTTGCAGCGTGTTAGGTTCCAAAATACTAGAACCTCGATTCTGTTCTCGATCAGCACTTTTTCTCAGTGCTGACAAAGTAAAGTCAAACTTTTGATTAGGGAAAATAGAGTTTTGTTTAGACCTTATTGTAACAAATCTTTTAGCAACTACAAACAAACATTTTTCTTTGTGTTGTACAAAATGAATATTTTATATCATATCGTGTGAGTGTATAAAACAATGTATTTTTGTATACATGTACACTCGGATACATAGAAAGTGCCTGATCGAATTCTTTTCTTCCGAACGGTCGCACCACGGAATTCATACGCGTGGCGGACACAGCATATGCAACGTTCACTTTGTACAGCCAGCAAGAAAAGTTTTTCCCTTTGACAAAACTTTTCTTTTTGCGAATAACTTTGGAATGGGTGGACCAACTTATGTTCTGTTTTCTTTGAATTATAGAAAATTGCATTCTCTTTAATTTACGGACTCAAATCGGTTCATCAATTACGAACTTACTTACAAAGGCTATTTTACCAAAGAGAAAGAAATATTGTCACTGATAAGGTAATTGCTATATTGTGCCTTTTGTTGGATTGTTGCACCATAACGTGACCCCACGATCACTTTTTTTTAGCCTGAGTGTACAACTAGTCAGAATGAATATGATGAAGATGAATGAGATGAAAATCTCACTTTTGGTGGACACAAAATGAGTAAAACATATTCCATGGATCAATGGAACGAACTTGCCAAGACAGCGGAGATGATCAACACCGTTAAAGAGGACGGGGATATCATGTATGCGTAACGTAAGCCTACGTAGATTTCAAAAAGCTAAGCTACCGTCGGCTACCAATAGTTCATATGTTACGAGTTCGAATCTTGACCAGGCAATATATTGGAATTATATGTTCAGATCTTTAACGTGGATCCAGTGTGTGCAATATACTACTGTGTGAATGCATACATTGTATGGAATGACCCGAACTTTTTAGATTTATCTGAGAAAATAGTTCCTCGTCACTTACTTTCCGAACTGATAACAATAACCTCTCCGATTGACTTTTCGCCCGCAGTAGCGGATCTAGGGAGAGGGCTCAGGGGGCGCCCCCACCCCTCCTCAAGGAAAAATGCTATACTATTTTTTTTTAGCATAATTTGAAAAGTTGATCTTAGAAAGCTTCGATTTGTTTGCAGATAAATCTAAATTATTTATAAATCAATTTTGGGGGTTACCAGTTTCATGTTTCATATTCCATCATAGAAATTACCAATGAGGGAAAATATAAGAATCGTATGCTTAAAAAAAAAAAACACTTCTGTTAGTGGCAAAATATTGAAAATGTTAATAGTCTCGTTCACTTACGCGCCCCCTGTCAAGAAAATCCTGGATCCGACACTGTCCACCACCCACCACACCTAAATTCGACCGCCATAGTACAAAGCAAAACCAGCTGCAAAATTTTAAAAATAATCTAAAAATGACGAAAAATCCTGTACTTTCTCACAATCATTAGGAAAATTTTGACATTTTTTTGTAGCTTGAGAGATGTACCGTATGGAAAACAACTACAACCATGTATTAATATTAGCAGAATTACGTATTTATTTTAGATTTGTGCCTTGTATCGAGTAGTATAGGGTTCAATAACCGGTGGGGATACAAGGGATTCGAAGTCCACTTTAAACTGTAGATCCCGTCCTTAAGACATCGCTTTCATTAAAAGAAAGGGGTGGCAAACCACCATCGGTTCGCCTTGCGAAGAACCTTCGGGTCAGACCCGTCATCATTCTCAATTAGTAGCGAAATTCGCCTAGAAAATACCCTAGTTAGCAACACTGGAAGGAACCACAAACAATAAAACAACTATTGTTTTATCAATATCAGAACTCGTCAGAGAGAAGATCCCAGAAATAGAGAATCTTTGTATGATATATTTTTTTTTTTTAATTGAAATAAAAACCTGAAATAAGGCATATTGTTCCTGTAGAAAAACAAAATCTCCTTTTAAAGGAGAGAGAGAGAGAGCGTTCGTTGTAAGTTGCATTGAATATGTCGACTGAGGACGATAAGGGTTTAACGACATGCAATTATGTGCATACATTAAAACATGGTCTTTGGCCGCTTCCAGCGAAAAAGGCCTCTCTTATATACATGCATTCAACAACAACCATCTCATGTATGTATGTGTGTGTACCGGTACATAGCTACTTGGTATTCAGCTTCTGGACTCAAATAGAGATAAAACACTTCTAGTTTGTGACGTGTAGTCAGAAATGCATGAAAAGAAGAAACAGCAAAATAATAGTTTACAAGACACTAAATCTAATATTGTTAACTGTTGGCGATTATTACACCTATTTACACCCACTTGTCTCGCTTCCCGTTGATGGGTTCGGCGGTGTGAATGTGTTCAGCGGCGTCTCGTGCTCCCGTCATCTAGAAAATTAGTGAAATTCCATACAACAATTAAGTTTTTTTAATGTAGATCCTACCGTATTGTTAGAACTACGATGTTACGTTCCAGGAAAAACAAGGCTTGGTGCTTGTTGGCTGTAAAACGTCAAACTAGGCAGAGCAGTATGCATGTAGTTTATTTATTTCGAAATAGTCCAATCAAAGGAGAAATGTGTATCATTTAGAAGTATGCCCTCAGTGAGGCGGTGGCTCTTGTCTACGGTGACCAAAGCAAGCGTTTAGTTTAATATTTTCACACAATTCTAGAAATTTCATGGTGTCATCCGGTTCTTTCTAGAAAATTACTCAATAACCCCTTCAACATAATACATGACAGCGTATAGACGTGAATGAGTAAGGACTTCACGAAGATTTTTTTCCCCTCAGAAACAAAGATTATTTCAACAACCTGTATAGAACCTTCTTATAGAAATTTTGATAATAATAATCCTTATTTCTAAAGAGAAAATAGCTCGCAACGTGTTCACTTAAGTACCGTCACAATACCATGCAAATTGTTGAAGGAGGGCTATTGAGTCATTTTCTAGAAAGAACCGGATGACACCATGATATTAGAAATATGTGAAAATCCATGTTAAATTGGAAGCTTATTTTGCAAGTCGCTGTTGCCAAGTAGCGCTGAATCTTAAATATACATTTGTTGCAAATTATTATATAAATTGCACTACTGATTATTTCATTCAAAGTGGTCATTCGTTTTGTCAATATTAAGTTGCTTTTCTAAAAATTAAAAACTCAGGTTCTGGCTAGCATAATCCACGATAAACTTACATCTGTAGTACTAAGTTGCAGATTGTGTCAGCGCTAGTTAAGCATTTGTGTATATTAAACTTTTGTAATAGCAGTTTTTTGGAAATATTCCGTGTGAAATTTACCGTAATCAGGGATTCTGTGTGGCCCTTTCCCGATGGGGGGTAGACTATCACCCTACAAATCGTCGAGTACACTCCCCCTACTTATTTTTTTTTTTACTGTTAAAAAAAGTCGATAGAAGTCCTACAAAACTCTACTTAAAATTCTGGCAGAATCCCTGGATGTCACTCCCTCAAAATCTCTTATCCCGCCTCCCTTCCCCGCCACAACTTTAGAAATTTTACGGTTAAAAATTGATAGAAAACCTGCAAGACCTTCTTTTGCACAGATCAAATTAGACAATTTTTTTTTGTCACTTTGGTGTGTACTTTTTATCACTGCTGGTCACTTCTTTGTACACTCACCTTTTATAGAAAATGGGCGCTGGATTTTTTTTCTACGTCCCGAAATTAAAAAATCAGACAATTTGGAACTAATATACGTGACAGTTATTTTAGATCTATATCGTAGATTGGTTAGGTAATACCGTATTAGGCAACTTATTGGTCTTGGAAAGTGTTTAAATCGGCAATTTTCTATGATTCTGAGTGTACAATGTTTCGCACAGGGTATCGCTATGTGGTTTGAGGGGAGTCTAGGAGGGAAGTAAGAAGAATTTGGCAATAGAATCCAAATGAGTATATTAGTTTATCCACATGAGTTACGGAGGTCATCATAGTAACTCCGTCACTTTTCTTGTTATAGGCCTATATGGAAAAAAATCGATAGAAAAATGAATGATTTGGGAGTTTTTCAGGACATATAATGACCATAAGGTGTACAGCAAGTAGGCACGTATCTTGAAATTCGTTTGGGTGTGTGTGTCTAGTGCCTTCGGAAGAGCAGGGGGTCTGTGGGTTTCTTTTTGGTGTGAAATTTACGTAAAAATATAATTTTACCTAAAATTCTAATTTTACAAAAAAAATCTGAATTTGCAGGGGAGGGGTCCGGAGCCCCCTCCTAAGTACGTCCCTGACAAGAAGTGTTACAAAAGTAATATTGAAGAAAATAAGCAATCAAAAAAGAGTCAGCAAACAAACCTGATGAAGTTTGGCATAAAATGTATGTACAGTCAGAGCTAAAAGTTTGTACCCAGTCCTACAAAATTTTCTTCTCCAAAAAATTTTATAATGGACAGAACGATTTGAGTACAGTTTTCTGTAATGTAAAAGAAATGTGATTTTTCTGTAAGTCACAACAACAACAATTGAACTCAAATCAATTAATTAATTCCAAAGTTATTTGGAGAAGAAATTTTACGACTGGGTACAAAGTTTTGACCCTGACTGTACAAAATTTGTAAATTACGTTTGAATTTTATTTATGGCCTAAGTCATCCTAAGGCCGTATGTAATATAAATGCTTTCAAATCAGATCTATGGTGCGTTTTATAATATTGGAATTATACGTCACCCGTGTATTTATTGAGTCACTATGATCCTATTCCTAATATAAAATTAGAAGATGTTTTTTATTATTTTTTAAAATAATAATGTAACTTTTCATTTCGTTACCACTAATTCACTACTGTTCCGCACCTGTTAACAACTCGTTTTAGTACTCGTTTCAAACTTGTGTGATTTGCTTTTCTTCAACACAACACACACACACATACACACGCATGTCTTTCAACACATGGTGGCATTTTGATTGTTTTGTTGAGAGGTATTTCTTCTTCTTTTTAGTCGAGTCGCCCAAACGTCAAGTCGCAAACACAATAGTGTCAATTATGTTCGTCTAAACTTTCCAGCACTGTAGAACATGTCCACGCCACTTCACAGAGAAGCGATTGGCTCTGCCTGTTGATGATGGAGAGAGAGAGAGAGAGTTTTTTTTTTTTTTTTTTTTTTTGAGAGAGAGAGAGAGAGTCCTAGGCGGTTTCTCCGTAAAACGGGAGTGCCATCTTGTTGAAGAATAGAAATAGAAAATGTGGTAGGGAGAGACAGAAATAAACAAACAATACATTCGCACACCATACACTTTATTATTTCGTAAATCCCTTCTTACGCTTAATTAGGGTTAACAAGTCACTCAATTCGCGAGTAGATTGAACAGTAAAATCACTATTTTGTAGTTAGCTACGTCATCCATATGTATGAGTTCGTTGCGAAAGAAAAATATGTTTATTTATTTATTGAAATATTTCTAGCTTTCATATAATCCACCAAAGAATAACATTGCATGGTTTCACAGCTACTATTATATTTCATGTTACGAAAGGTTCGCGAATCTATGAAAGGTCTGAGTGCATTTCGAAAGCTTCTAATCGCATATTTTAAGCGAATCAGTTCCTGATTATTTCTTATAGTTTGTTTTTTTTACCACTGATCTATTATTTTAACCCTTCTTGTACGTTTAGGTTCATTAATGGGGAAATTTTCAGTCCTAAAGTTGAATCTGGCAACACTGAGGTGATAGACGTCCCCAAACACAACGTATGAAACTTTTATTTTGTAGTTATTTTCAATATAGCTTCCAATATTGCTGTAAGCTCTATATCGAACGGGCATTTTCGACGAATCGTAGTGTACAGTTTTTAATCAACTTAGGGCTAGAATTGACGTGGGGGGGGCTTCATACTCCCTCCCTGGCTACGGACCTGTATTTAGGATAAATATGACATACACTTGCTGAGTATAAAATATGTAGAGGTACAGGAAAAACATATGTTCAAAGAAAGTGTCAATGTACTGGTCTCTCTCTCTCTCTCTCTCTCTCTCTTTTTTTTTTTTTTTTTTTTTTACAAATCTTTCATTTTTCTTAATATCTGAGAATATTTGTCGTTATTTTTTAAACCAACAAAACGTTGATGGTGAATTAAGAATTAGGTATAATCCTAATACAATTAAGAATGCTGATTACAAAGTTTCGGAAAGGATTTTTGTGATGTTTTAAAATTAAGTTTTCTTAACGGTATTGATCACCGCCGCTATCTTAGTGTAAATGGTTTTACTCGTGTTATACTTTTCAGAAATAGATTTTTTTTTCTTCAAGTTCTTCTTTCATTTAATTTGTCTTCATTACTAATTTCATTATTCTAGTTTTACGAATCTAAAAATTCCTTCAATGTATACAATCTGTCCACGACAAAATATATTGCCCGTGTTTATATTATTGATTTTTTTTTTATAAAACATAACGTATCAGAATGAACATAACGAAGAACTAAGCGAAACTAGAAGTTAAACAAATCCATTTCTGAGAGGTATAGAACGAGGAAACCAGTTGAAACTGCATACCAAAAGGACAGAGCTGATCAGTATCGTTAAAGTACCAATATATGCGTTTCTTACAAGTATATCTACCCACTTTTTTTTATATACAATGGAAGTAATTTACGTAAGTTTCTGTTTTTCTTTACCTTTCATTTTCCATGTAGTAGTAGAGTGATTGTAGTCAAATGTTTGTTATGTCTGTTATAACTGTGATTCCAATCTACTACATGGAATTCTTATTTTTTTTTTTTTAAAGCCTTTCTTATCGTTACTAATTACAAAGAGATTTCACGCTGTTTTAAATCTGCGAAGTACATCGTCATTCGGGTAGTTAGTTTGTGCACTAGCGTTCGTAATCACCTTCACAACTGGCGAGTGTTAAAGAAGCAATTAAAGTCTTGGTAAATTAAATATTTTTCTTCTTTTGTTTTGTTTTAAATCGATATAAGAAACCTCATATATGGCTAACAGAGATATGGTCGTGTGTTAATAATGACAGATGGTGAAAATGCATTTGTTTGATTACCAAAGTAAACAATAGTAATAAATTATGTTTATAATGCACAAACCGTGAATTATAGTGTGTAGTGAACAATGATTGTGGGTATTTTGTTGTTTTTGTATGACAATATGCTTCCAGATTCGTAGGAATTAGACGATAGAAAAAAAAAAGAGTTTCCATGTTAGAAAAGTAACATCTCGCAACGTCGAACGGATAACAAGCAGAACGTGTGAAATAGTAATTTTTCTTCTACACTGTAAAAGAAAATCATGTACTTTCTTTAAATAGGGAGACTGTTTGTTTTCAGTCTGTCCTGACAAACGTGTTTAATATAGGGGAGAGCAGGATAAAACGGAATGGTCTTCTAAAACAGGGAAAGTGCAGAGTGTGCATGGAAAGTTTCATTAGTTTGTTCTGAGTCTGTTCGTCTCGCCTATCGTTCCGTCTGTATTCAAAGTAAAGAGTCTTCTAATTCAGGCAAATCGTTTCTTGGTTACAATTTCACCTTCAACTGTTCCTTGCCAGCTGCTAGTTTTCGGAAGACGTCATATTGTTTTGTTCATTGCGAAGTTTTTTAAAGATAGGATGTCATATAGTATGACAAAACGGTATAACATCTTAGACACTTAAAATATTAGTAATAAAAACAATTAGCATAGCGAAAGTAATTAAGTTAAATGCAAATAAGTTAGTTACTAGCTGGCAATTATTATTTATAAATACTCTGCTACAAAATGATTAGTAAATTAATAATAATATTTATCGTACAATTTGTTTCGTTGTAGTTTAATAGATCAGTACTGTTTTATCCGTAAATATACTGTTAAAGGCGATTGTAATTTTTGAATAAGATCATAATTATATTAGAGGTGACATATTTTAGATCTTGCATAAAGTATCCAGCTCTAACCAACTCTACCCTATACATGTATATTAATTTTCTGTTATTGCATCAACTGAATTTATAGTTATTGTATTAACTGTTTTAGTTAAGTAACTTAATCGCACTGTGTAATGTCAAGAAATTAAATTTCATAATGAAATAAGACAGATAGGCCAATAATTAATTGATAATCTAAAAATATAGAAAACTAATCATTTAAAGGTAAAGTGAACATAACCTTTTTAAACAAAACATATGTGCAAATAATTTTTGAAATATGATTAATTTTGTTGAACATTTTTTCCGCTTTCATCTTGTCATTTTTATATATAATTATTATTGTCAAAACTGGATTAAAAATAATCTTATGAATTTTATAATAAACGGAATGTATCTATGCGGAAACTCTTTTATATGTGTGATTTTTCAAGTTTTCATAAATCCTACATATCAAAATAATAAATTTCAATATCTCTGTTTAGTCTTAAAAAAATTAATAGACTGAAGCCCATAGTGCTATTCATTTTCAATTATCGGTTCTGATTCTGATTCCTTAATTTTATTTTGTATTTACGTTTTATTGGGAAGGTAAAGTCGGTCGAACGTGGGATTGACTAGTCCTGTTCACTTCGTGCCGTAAGTCGAGAATATGTGAAGTGTTAGCTCCACATCCTCCATGTACCGCTCATGGCGCGTTCGCATCGTACAGGTGCTTATCCTATAGGCTACTAGATTTGATCCTGTACTTTACTATTGTAAAAATTCCCGTACTTGTTTCAGGGGGGGTTCATGTTTTGTTGTTTACAGATTTACAATTTAATTTTGGGCTAAGTTTTATTAGCGTCAGCATGTTTATCCTATACTAGATTTGTTCCTGTACTTTACATAGTGTAAAAATTC